>SKCR01027063.1:0-43873 GCA_019454045.1 Zanthoxylum bungeanum | reverse complement strand
TAAAGCAGGTAGCGAAACTAGGAATATAGTTGGCTTGTTAGAGCTAGGCTGTTGAGTTAATGTAAGCGAGCTAGTCATACGAGTCAGTGAGCTAGACAGCTTGCTGTAGTTTTTTTTTTTTTTTTTTTTGGAAAGGATGGAAATCCCGCCACCAAACCACCTATTTTGGGCCGCGGCGCAGGTAAAATTACCGGCTGTCCCAGGCTCTTATAAGAAATGCATCCCTTAGATTCGAACCCAGAACCTCAATGTGAGATCCTAGACCATACACCACCACCTAGTAAGGTAGGAGCAGCTTGCTGTTTAGTTATATATATATTAGTATCTTTTGTGTTTCTGGTTTGTTTAACGGAGGATTCTATTTTTTGATTTTTTTTTATTAATGGCCACATGTCTTAAATATATTGGATGTTTAGCGAGGACTTTACACGTCATCACACATGTAATTCACTCCATCCCATCAATTTAACAAGTTATTGTGATTTTTTAAATTTTATAAAATTCAATTTTTGAAAGAAATCACAATTTCTCATCATTAATCAAATACTTAAAAATTATATTTTGATCCAAATACAATTTTATCAGGTCAAATCATAATACCAAACAGATCATGTGAAAATGATAGGGTTAGATGAAACCAAGAATTGGAGGGTTTCTAAATAACTCATTCGATAATCTCCTCATTCTTTCCTTTAGAAATGGCGACGACGTATTTGGACTTAGCTTCGTTATTGGGTTAAACTTGAAGCCCATCGTTTCATCCACCAGACCAGGCCCATACCATTTTGATAATTTAAGCGACAGTTGACACAAATGGAGGCGACAGTTATCAAAGATACTTGTGTGGCGGGTAAAGGAATATCCAACAATATTGCCAATTTCATGTATATTTTCAACGTAAAATTTATAAATTAATCAATATTCTTTATCAAACGTTACCGTAAAGTTTGGAAAGTTTTTGATACTTGCTATGATTAGTCACGCAAAAGGGCGAATTAAAATTGTTGTTGAGGCACAATATCAATAATAGAGATGAAGAATCAGTGGTGGAAATGTGACAACTGACAAGACCAATATGTGGAAACGGTGTTCATCATGTGAAATTTAATGGACACTGTTTCCTTTCTTTTCAAGATTGATCACAGTTATGGGTTTCAGATTGAACATCAAGTGGGTGTCTCCAATTCAGTCTCATTTCTTCTCCACTTCACCTTGCAGGCTCTCTTCTTCTTCTTCTTCTTCTGGTGAGTTCAGAATGTGAAGTTTGCTTCTGATCATAAAAGTAAATAGAAACATCTTAGCTTCTTTTAATTATATGTTAGCAGAAACTTGAGAATGATTTACTATTTATTACTGTCAACAAAAATCTTTTTCCTCAAGTCTATGATTCTATTTAAAGTATGTGTTTGTATAGTTGAGTTGCTAATGTTCAGACCCAATTAGTTCAATTTGGAAGCCAATCATGGTTTCGGCTTAATCTGTTCTATCACATAATATGATATCATGGTTGGTTTACCTGGTGGGTGCTTCTTGGTTGAAATGGTAAAATCTCTCGGGATGGTACAAGAGATTTGGGATTTGGGGTTCGAGCTCTGCTCATATGAGTGGGGAGGAGATTTAGTTTCTGTTAAGGCAATGCTTGATCCAGATTAACTGTCTATTTGGCCTACTTTAAAAGAAAATGGATGATTGATTCATTATTGTTATTTATTAAATTATTCAAGGTGTTTTATAGTTCACTTATATATTTATATTGGGCTGTTTCTATTTGTTAATATCTTTTGTTGGATTAAATGAATGATTGTTTGCTTCTAAATTGATGCAGCAAGAGGCAAGGAGGGTTCCTTCAACTCGGCAAGGCTGTCTTTTCTGTCTATAATTTCTGAGGACAGTGCCTCTTATTTCCAAGATTCTGTTAAAGCATATACTTGTTCATTGTTGAATAATCAGACCGTAGAAAATGATTACTCAGAAACAGAAGAAATCTGCTTCACGTACATGCCAAGATGTGGGCAGCACATCAAGTTTTAGATTACTAATGGAAAATCTTTATGTTTTACAGTCGACTTTTGTAGATTCAGATGCATTAAGGTTGGAAAGAGATATTCTGCTACAACTAGGAAAGCTTGGAGCACTAAAGTTATTCAGTAACCGTCTATCCAGAACAGTTAAAACCTCAGATGTTTTTGACTTATCTGATATTCCTATTGAGCATATTGAAGAGCAAAAGATGAATGACTTGGCAGATGATCACATGGGAAAAGTCCTCGTTCGCTCTAAAAGAAAGGGAAAAAGAAATTGAAGACATCAAGAGTATCAGAAGAATCTAATGAAACTTTTTTGCTGTCTTTGCCTTCAGAGGCCTACAAGAAGGTTTTAAAGCATCCTGCTGCTGCTTCTGCAAAAAGAGCATTGAATCCCAGAAGTAGGCGATTGATGGTTGCCAGAAACGAGGCAGAAATGTCAAAGGGAGTTCAGGTTGTTTTTAACTTCTAGGTGATATTGCTTTTGTTTAGTAACTTCTTGGAGATATCTCTGACAGTTCACTTTTGGGTTGTTGCAGTTGGTTACGAACTTGGAGAGAATCAAGACAACTTTGGAAAAAGAAAGTGGGCAAGTAGCCAGCTTGAATCGCTGGGCCAAAGCAGCTGGAGTCAGTGAGAAGGTGCTGAAGCAGCATCTGGCTTTTGGTTGGTGCTGCAGAGAAGAGCTGATAAAGAGTACTTGCCCATTGGTGTTATTCCTTGCAAGAAACTACAGGGGTCTAGGAATACCGATTTCAGACTTGCTCCAGGTTTTCAAACAAGCTTGTCTTTGATTGACTCTTGCCATACCCTCCTTTTCTAATTCTTAACATTATTTTTTATTTTAAAATCATACATGAATAGGCTTCAAAATTGAAGCTTCCTGAATAATAGACTTTGGTTTTGTTTGCTTTTAACAAAATCTGTTGTCTTGAACTAGTCATCCCCAAAAACAAATAATTTGGCCATGATTTCGCGACTTATGCATATGAAGTTAAACTTTGAAAATATGTGGATAATCTTTCTGGAAGCAGACCAACATTCAATTTCATGTTTGCATATTCACAGGCTGGTAATTTTGGGTCCTACAAGGCGCAGATAGGTTTGACCACACAAGGGGATACAGGTTCTCAACTTACGTCCAGTACTGGATAAGGAAGTCAATATTAAAAATGGTGGAAAGGCATGCTAGGGGGATCCATGCAATTATAATTTTGTCGGAGCTTAGCTTGATCCATGTATTGTTTTTGTGTTCATTATTCTTTGTAGAGCAAAGTAAACAGGGCCATAAGTAAGATACATAAAGCTCGAAAAGCCCTGAACAACAGCTGTAGGAAATACCCAGAAGACATTGAAATACCCAGAGAGGCGAGTGTTGGTGCTGAGATACGGGATTAAGGACTATCGGCCCAAGTCACTGAGGAGATTGGTCGGCTTTTCCATGTGAGCAAAAGTGGATAAGAAAATTAGAGAAAAAAGCTGTGACAAAACTAAGGGATAACGAAATTTGCAGAGGATTTAAGCCATTATTTGGATTTGTAGTTCATTTACCGGAGAGACTCCTTGTTAAAGCAGAGAAGAAAAGGTTTGAGCTTGGAAATACAAGTCATTTTAAACTTGCACAATATGAAGCAGGTTGCATGACTTTCCATAAGAGTACCAACAGAGCTAATCTCCCCGACATGCGAGTTGATATAAGGTGCTTCTCTTCTCTTATTGCTTCAGTCAGCTCAGTATTATTCTAAGAGTCTTGATGTGTGCATCTAGGAACTAATAATTTATCCTTCGCATCAACTCTGCCCTGTGAAAGTTTTCCTTATTCTTTCATGAAAATTACAGCACTTTCATTTTGTTACTTTTATTCCTTGTGGGCAGGAGTTGGAGGTTATACACGTATATTCGGCTCATCAATCTGAATATCATCATTGTACAATTTTTCATGAAACTAAGTTTCAGAACTGAAATTTCTAATATACTGTATACTATTATGTATCATTACACTTTCATTACACTGAAAAAAAAAATCATTACACTTTCATATATGATGAGATTATGAAGGCTCCCATCATTCCATAGTCTGTGAAGGACATAGATAAACAGCCTTATCCTGTAAGTTGAGAGGCTGTTTCCAAGTCATAATGAAAAATTCTTTATTGTTGCGCCAAGGCTCGTCCTTGGAAAATTCACACACTAACTTACATAAATTATTAGGGATAGCAATGTGGCGGGATCGGGCATAAATCATGATCCTAAAACCCTGGATTTTTATATTAGGGGTGGTTCTTAAAATTAGTAATTTAGGTCGGGATTCTATATGAGGCCTCGAACCCGACCCGATTCAGAGACCCCAACCTCGATCATATTTTATTTTTATATTTTTTGAGTCCAAATACAACCCAATAGGAGTAGATCCCCACAATACCTTGAACCGTTGAGATATTTGTTTACTTTAGATGCTATGTTTATCAAATGTCTACCACTTTCACTTCACAACCAGTGTTTTCATTTAACAGCAGTTGTGGCCTCAAAGCCACGACAACAATTAAAATCTCAAGCGGAGCTTTAGTGTCACTAGCATGTGCAGGCTTGTGGAGGAAACAAATGTGAGTGTTTGTTGTTTAAAAAGATTCAAGTTCTTGTATGTATTTTTCCTGAGATAACGTTAGTGTTATGCTTGGATTTTACGAGGCTTCATGTCTTTTAGCTTTGGATGGTGAACGTTTGTGTATTTTAGTGATGAATGAAACTCTACTACGTAAGAAACTATAGAGATATGATAACAACATGTACTTTTCTTGCAAGTTTAGACAATATATCACTTTGGTGTCTTTTAGTTTACATAATACTATCTGTTGACTTTTGCATGCATGCAAATGCGTGACCGAACAAACATATCATGCAACGCGTAACGCGTTGCCAGCTGATGGAAGTTGGCCAAAACGTGTGGCAGGCCCTATAAAAAGGAGCCTCGGAGTCAATGTTAAACATCCCAGAAATACAGAGAGTGAGCGTAATAGAGAGTAAATAATGTTTGAGAGTTCTTTGTAAAGCTTGGTTTTAAGCTTTGTAATTCTTTTGTTTGAGTAATAAAAGAAGAGTTTTCTCTCATTTATCCTCTATGTGTGTTTTTATCACAACACCATCTCTTATCGTTTTTAGTGTGTCTATGCCTAAAGTTCCGCGATAATAAGGTTTTAATGTATGCAGTCTTATTTATGTTTTTTAGAATATTCTAACTCGTGTCTAACATGATAATCAATATTAGGTGCGATGGTCAGGTATTAGGCTCGACTAGTGAAAGAATTCTTTCATTTTCATTTTCATTTTTTTTTTCAAAATTTAGTTTATTTACTTAGTAATTTAGTTGTACTTTAAATAGAACTATTTTATTTTTAAAATTAAAATTTTTATTTTTTATTCCTGTTTTTTAGAAGATTCGAACTCGTATCTATTGTGATGATCAACTGTTATGTGCGATGGTAAGGTGTTAGACACGACTAGTGAAAGTGTACTTTTATTTTATTTATCTTCAAAATTTTGTTTATTTACTTAGTAATTTAGTTGTAATTTAAGTAGAACTATTTTATTTTTAAAATTAATATTTTAACTTTTAAAAATATTTGAAATGTTATCTGTTTGTGCAATTAATCTCACAAACAATAAAATTCAACAAATACAGAGATAGGTAAATAGTTTCTATTATTACTTGATAAATAAAGATCGATCCATTGCTTTAGGGTTTTTTACACTATGTATAATATCTCGTTATAAATTAAATAAACTGACTATAGTTACATTTCATTAATGTTTCTCATTAACTGATATACGCCCTAAAATCTCGGAATTTCCCTATTCTAAATGATTATCCAATTTAAAGAAACATAATATAATAATTGGTTATTTCATTCCTTATTAAGCAGATTCATGTCATTAATGAGCTGATATCTCGAGTTCAATCTTCGCACGATCTTTGTTTGCCTTTATTGGAACCAAACATGAGATAGAACTCCTATCAGATAACTCCGAATTCATACTTTGACGGAGGTCATGACTTCAAATCTAATGATAGATTGTGTTCTCAGATTCTGATAGTAAGTTCTTCTTTCAAACTCTTATGATAGGTTCTGTTGTCCGACCTTAAAAATGGATCTAGATCTCATTGAAATGTGTTTAATCACTAAATGATTTTTCCCCAAACATTCTCTTTTAATTTCATAATTTTATTTAAAAAAAAAAACACATTTTAAAATTATGTTAACCAAGTCATGGTAGCTCATCTTAGCCACTTCTCACAAATCACGCCACACGTCATTCATCGAATCACTTTCTATTCGTGGATATGGTTTTAAGCAATTGTTCATAATTCATGAATAATAATTTAAGAAACCATTTCTAATGTACCTTGCTATTATTTGAGAAAGCTATAAATTTTTTAACTTATATTTTATTATAAACAAAACACAAAAAATTTCTATAATTTAATAAAAAATAATTTTCATCACAGTTCATTATTTAAATAACGACGACAAATTGTTAATGAACAGAACGACATCGTAGCGAAGGAGGTAACCCAAACCACTAGCTTCGTGAGTAAGATTTTACAGGATTGGCTCCATTACACGTGTCCCACTCAGCTAATAGTGTGAACTCGCTGCAAAATATTCCTCGCCGTTGCAGTCATGTTAAGTCGCAGTTTTAATTGTCGCGATGTTGTGTACGAAGTATTATTAATCGCAGCAATGATATACATATATAATTTTGTATCGAATTTTTTTCCGACTCCCTCATTATAGCTACATTGAGGCATTGTAGCTCCTGTAGTAACAGTGAGGGGAGGGAAAAAATTCGGTACAAAATTATGTAGGTTTATCATTTTTGTATTAATCGTCTAACATCATTTTGTTATTCTTTATAAAAGTTAACTCGTAATATAGTTTATATTCTCTGACAATATTTTTTATCAAATACACTATACGTATTTATAATTATAAATTCAAATTCACTAAGAATCTTAAAATTTGAAATTGGATTTGGCTATAATTAAAAACTGATTGATTATCGACCTAAATATTATGTTGGTATTTGACATGTCAATAAATGAATTACAAATCGATTATATTTAGTTGGTAATTTTACCGACCTATTACCGATCAAATTTATTTATCGGTATTATTACCAACCGATTACCGATGAAATATGAGAAATAATTGGTCGTTTAATATATGAGTTTTGGTTGGGATTACTCAAATATTACCAAAATATATGAGTTTTGGTTGGTGATTACTCAAAATATTACCGACCGATATTATTCGGTCATTAAATATTTACTTTACCGACCGAAATAATGGTCGATTAGTCCTTGAATTTACCGATTAAATATTATTCCGTCGGTAAATTTTACACACTTTTACTAACTGAATAGTCGGTCGGTAATTATATTATATAATATAATTTTTATTTATTTTATCAAATAAATTATATTTTATTTTTTCAATCAAATTATACTTTATTTTTCAATTAAAATTAAAATTATAAATAAATAACTAAAAAAATTAATGTATTACATACTTTACTGTATTACATTAAACAAATATACTACACACTAATAGGAAGATGACTACAGTAGGCAACTGCATATGCTGCTGCATCAACTGAATAACTAGTCATACATGTTCCTGTATATGCTGTTGCATCTACTCATATTGCTTATGCATCTGCACATGCTGCTTATGCATTTGCTCCTGTTATTGTTGCATCGCTCCTACATCTGTTGTTGCATCTACTTCCGCTACTACTGCATATTCTATTGTTGATACATCTATTGTCTCAATATAGTGATATTCTCCTACGTTATCGCTTGTGAAACCGATGCAACAAAATATGAGGTACTACTCCCAGGTACATGCTGAGAGCTCGGACCGTATACATGTTTCTTCTTCTCCACTCCAACAATCTCAATAAAAATCGGTCCTCATCTATCAGCTCTCCTGTCTGCAGCATCGGGTCTCATGCAGTTATATCGCGATCTTGTGAGAAATGTAATTCATGTTAGATTGTAATTTAATTTTTTGTAAGCAACATAAGTAAAAAAAAAAAAAAACTAAATATAAACATATATGAAACCTTACAGTGTTTGGGGCCAAATTGGTCCAGGGGTAGTTTCGTCATTTTACTTCAGACCCATAACCAAGCTCAAGGCATTATACAGGCCCAGGCCAATGAGTTGCAACATTTATAAACCAAGGGACATCCAAAGGCCAAACCACTCAACTTGCAGCCTCATAAAAACAGTCGTTTCAGTCTACAACGGGCAACTGCACTAAATGCCCCTCACGAAGTTACAATCATAACTGACTCCTAACAGACAAGAAATAAAGGAGCAGTAAATGCGCACGTTCCCCTGAGAGCATGTATATAAACGAAGATAGATAAGGGAAACAGGGGGATTCTTTGGCTTAGTGCAATACTACATTCTCTATAAGCTCTCTCTAAACCCTTCATCCATTGCCCTCACGGCAGCTATCGCAGTTCAAGGTATCATCTAATATTGACCTTCTCTCTATTACACCCATGGTACATTTACTGACTTGAGCGTCGGAGTGCCCCCGGCACCCACCACACCGGTGGGCAGTACTCCCGCTCACTCTAAATCTTTGTTTTGCAGGATCGCTAGCGCCCCAAACTACAAAATCTCGATTGTGGACCTCGGGCGAAATCCGGCGTCTACAATTTGGCGCCCACCGTGGGGCCCTAGCGATTCAGAGCAGGCGAAGATCTCTCATTCTACGATTCACAAACAAATAATCACTTATGGCTTCTAGTAGAAAGCAAACACTAGATCTTGTGACCACGCAGCATACTCCAAGATCTCCTCAACTTCCCAATCAACTTTACCAGTTACTTCAGGTTTACTTCAGTCGACATTATGTACTAAGTAATTATAGGTTTAATTCAATCGACATTCTTTGAGGATTATTTCAGTCGACATTTATGCATGAAATG
Organism: Zanthoxylum bungeanum; assembly: GCA_019454045.1. Taxonomy (NCBI): domain Eukaryota; kingdom Viridiplantae; phylum Streptophyta; class Magnoliopsida; order Sapindales; family Rutaceae; genus Zanthoxylum; species Zanthoxylum bungeanum. The sequence goes on along the minus strand of SKCR01027063.1, from coordinate 34,847 downwards.
ATTGTAAGTATACTCCAAAAGACTGGCATGTGTGAAATGATCTAGACTCTAGTCTACGTGCTTGAGATAATATTTCATGATGATATTCCACACGACAGATGCATATTAGTTTATTGCAGGATCATTTCAAGCGAGAGACTAAGATAAAGTTTCATGGTATTATTCAGTCGACATATATATGTAATATCATTGCAGGAACACTCTAGTCGATGAGCATGATTCATGCATTTATTTCAGTCGACATTTATGAGACAGGATTATGCATATATATTTCGATTGACAAGAATGAGAAAATGTTTCATCCGTGCATGCATGAATCCAGCCCAGTCGACACTATGAGCATGTGATATTGAAGTACAGTCTCAACTCGTCGTGTGGTAAAAGAGATTTACTCGGCCGTCCAAAACCATTTGAATTTTTCGAGTACTCACAATTACTCTTGTACCTAAGAAGTTCAGAGGTCGTTCTGGTTTGCCCATCTCGTTAGGCTACGGGTAGTGTAGTCTCGATATTCAAACTTAAGTCATTACTCTCTTAGTGACTCCTTCGAATAACAGGGGGGCATATCTCAGAATTTCGACTTTGTATCTTTGTTCGTAGCCTGGCCTGGTTTGTTTCACGAGCATGGAGAATCTCAATTTCCTTACATGATACTCAATTCAGGGATAACCTTCTCCTCAGATTCCAGGCCGACAGTCTACAACGATGTCGACGACAGCAAAACAGAGCCTCGTTCATACCACTCCTCTCAACTTCTCCCACATCTCCGTTGCATTCCATCTCTTCATATTGCAGTCATTAGGTTGCCATCTCCAGTACTGATACCCCAAATCAGACCGTCCATGTTTGTGGTATGCCAATTGATCTGACATATATGGACACCGAGACTCGTTGTACAATGGATACGATGTATTATCAAAAACCCATTTTCCTGCAAAACACATCACACTTCTCTGAACTCACCCTCCTTCGACCCGATTTTACTCCCGGGTTAACCCTCACCCTCATTTGCTTCATCGTCCTTTACATACCTCTCTCTCCCCTTCGTCCTTTTTTCTAACAAAAGAGATAGAACCAATAACCACCGAGTCAGAGAAAAATAATGAAATTAGTACTCAGTCAGCAAGAGCGAGTTGACCAATTGCCACCCACCAATTACCAAATTCAGCACGTACTACCATCATCCAATAGCAACCACCTAGTCACAGAAAATTTGAGTTCCTCGGCACCCAATGGCCTGGTGACAAATTACTCAAATGCGAAATAGAGTACCCGCACTTGACGGCGTCGTCTGTAGTAGAGGAAGAGAAAGTGTGGCAGGACCAGAAAGTATGGGACTCCAGGGCAAGCCTTTGCCGCTAAGAAAAGGCTAATATTATCAGGATGTGATCCGGTGGTTCAGGCTCGCCGTATTCAGTGGATTCGAAGGAGTCTCCTCAGCTTGGTTGTTTTGGAAATTTAGGGCAAGGTTTTATTTGAGTAGCTGTCGGTGAGGGCATGGGCTCGCCTTGCCTGCCGTTTGGCCCATCTGTGTGGGCTTTGGACTGCACCTAAATTTTTGAGTTGTGAATCCAGGGGCTGGTCGGCGAACTTGACAGATTGTGACGGATGGATGAGTGGTCTATTTGTTAGGGCTTGTTACGTGGGAAAATTACGTTAGTCATTGATGGGCTTCCACGAATTGGGCTGGGGAGTCAGACACTTACTTATGTTGTGCTTCTGTTGCTCACACATTTATTAAATGTGAGCGGTTTTATCAAGTACGCAAGTGTGGGCTGATTCAAGTCTGCCAGACTGCGTGAAATGGGGTTGTGCTTATGCAAAAGGTTTGTTTGATTCGACCCAAAGTGGTGTGCGTTTTGGGCTGGGCTTGTCTTGCAGATTTAATAAGCTTATGCTTCATGTGGCTGATCATGTGTCTTGTCGAATGGGAGTGAGCTGGTGGCCTCTGTGTTTCAAATCTTGACTTGGTAAAATGTTATGAAGGATAGTTACATATAGGCTCATATTTCCGTCTCTTCCATACGACATTACATGTAGGCTCATAAGACATTGAAGGATAGCTACCCTATCGAGACAACACAGATGGAGTTCCATCACGTAAAAGGTTAGTCATCATCTACATGCTGCGTAGACTTAGTATTGCCAGCTCCATACTACATAGGTAATCTTTTATCATGCCTAGTAGAATGAAAAATTCTCTTGGATCTCCTTTAGGTCCAATCGACCAGCCTTTATCAGGTTCGGTAGTATGGAAATCCTATGTGACTTTCATCAAAGCTCATTCTATTGTAGTATCATTGATCTTATTCAAGTCTTGTATAATTAGTAATGACATTGATAGGCGCCCAGTCTCTTCATACTACATATAGAGCTTGTCATCCACTCTAGACTATACGGATGAATTTCCATAAAACATTGGAAAAGCCCCATGAACTTTCAATAAGTTTATTCGACAGTTGTCTCCTGACCTTCGTCAGGTCAGGTAGAATGAAAATTTTCTTGGACTTCCTTTAGGTCCAATGGACCAACCTTTATCAAGTTAGGTAGTATGAAGATCTAGTCTAGTAGAATGAAGATTCAGTTGGACTTATATCAAGTTCATTCGACCATAGCTTCATGGACCTTAATTAGTTTCATTCGACCATAGTCTCCTGACCTTCATCAGGTCAGGTAGAGTGAAGAGTCTCATGGACCTTCATCGAGTATATTATAGTATGAGGAATGAACACCTCTTTAACCTTTCTTAGGTCTAGTAGAATCAGGAATGTTGACCTCAGACTTTAATTAAGTTCATTCGACAGTAGTCTCGTAAAATAGAGATGACATTGATGGCTTTCGTCAAATTTACCAATTGTAGCCGTCATTCAAACATAAACCCCCACTGACCCTTGTCGAAGTGAGGAACTATACCCATGTTGATCTAGGTCAGGGCTTGTAGAATATGGAAGGAAAACTCCAATTTACCTTTGACAGGTCTGTAGAGTGAAGACTTTCATAGACCTTCATCTCGTCCAAATGACATTAAAGACTCCCCTAACTCCTTGACTCGTAGGAGTGAGGGATGATCCTGAACCTTCATCTGGTTCAGTCGACCGGGGACATCCCCCACGGACTCATGTCGAGTCAAAGTTGTAGACATGGATTACACATGTTGTATGAATTATATACATTCATAGACTCATCAAGTCCAGTCGACCGGGGACACCCCCCACGGACTCATGTAGAGTCAAGTTGTAGACATACACATGTCGTATGACTTATATCCTGAACCTCATCTGGTTCAGTCGACCGGGGACATCCCCCATGGACTCTTGTCGAGTCAAATAAACTCCTGAACCCTCATCTGGTTCAGTCGACCGGGGACATCCCCCATTGACTCTTGTCGAGTCAAATAAACTCCTGAACCCTCATCTGGTTCAGTCGACCGGGGACATCCCCCATTGACTCTTGTCGAGTCAAATAAACTCCTGAACCCTCATCTGGTTCAGTCGACCGGGGACATCCCCCATTGACTCTTGTCGAGTCAAATAAACTCCTGAACCCTCATCTGATTCAGTCGACCGGGGACATCCCCCATTGACTCTTGTCGAGTCAAATAAACTCCTGAACCCTCATCTGGTTCAGTCGACCGGGGACATCCCCCATGGACTCTTGTCGAGTTAAATAAACTCCTGAACCCTCATCTGGTTCAGTCGACTGGGGACATTCCCCATGGGCTCTTGTCGAGTCAAATAAACTCCTGAACCCTCATCTGGTTCAGTCGACTGGGGACATTCCCATGGACTCTTGTCGAGTCAAATAAACCCATGAACCCTCATCTGGTTCAGTCTACCGGGGACATCCCCCACGGACTCATGTAGAGTCAAGTTGTAGACATACACATGTCGTATGACTTATATCCTGAACCTCATCTGGTTCAGTTGACCGGAGACAACCCCCACAGACTCATATCGAGTCAAGTAGTAGGCATACATATGTCGTACGACTTATATCCTGACCTTCATCTGGTTCAATCGATTGGGTACTTCCCCAATGGCTCTGGTAGAGTCAAGTTCATTATCCCGACCATCATCTGGTTCGGTCGACTGGATACGTCCCCAATGGCTATTGAAGAGTCAAGCTCATAACTTGATATTCGTTTGGCAGTATCAACGCTCGAGTACACCTACATACAATGGCCTCAAGCGACACACGCGTCAAGTACTCTCCAAGCCAATGACTTTTGACTTAGAGAGTAGGGGACAGACTGTTTGGGCCAAATTTGGTCCAGGGGTAGTTTCGTCATTTTACTTCAGACCCATAACCAAGCTCAAAGGCACTATACAGGCCCAGGCCCAATGAGTTGCAACATTTATAACCAAGGGACATCCAAAGGCCAACCCACTCAACTTGCAGCCTCATAAAAACAGTCGTTTCAGTCTACAACGGGCAACTGCACTAAATGCCCTTCACGAAGTTACAATCATAACTGACTCCTAACAGACAAGAAATAAAGGAGCAGTAAATGCGCACGTTCCCCTGAGAGCATGTATATAAACGAAGATAGATAAGGGAAACAGGGGCTGATTCTTTGGCTTAGTGCAATACTACATTCTCTTTAAGCTCACTCTAAACCCTTCATCCATTGCCCTCACGGCAGCTATCGCAGTTCAAGGTATCATCTAATATTGACCTTCTCTCTATTACACCCATGGTACATTTACTGACTTGAGCGTCGGAGTGCCCCCGGCACCCACCACACCGGTGGGCAGTACTCCCGCTCACTCTAAATCTTTGTTTTGCAGGATCGCTAGCGCCCCAAACTACAAAATCTCGATTGTGGACCTCGGGGTGAAATCCGGCGTCTACAACATGACGTCATTAGATCGTTGATCAATGAACGTATGTTCGTCACTCTTATTCGTGTGTGTATGCACAAAAATCTCAAAGGCACTGGGTTTACAGTCCAATTATTTCTACTATCCATTTTGCAAACAATGTAGTAGCAATTAACTTTAAAAAAATTAATAGTAATTCAAATAAATATTTATTACTTGTAATTTATATACTTACAAGATGGCGACCATGGTCGTAATGTGATATGATGCCTTCTAAATGCCTTATCATCTATTTTCTTTTGATGGCGGAACGTTGTCAGTCGTTTCTGAACGTATATGAATATCGTAAGATTCCCATTATTGCTTCAAATTATTCCATAACGGATAATCTATTAAATATGATTGATTCACTTTCTGTTTAATCTCGTTCAACATATCTTTGTGCTGAACGACCGTCTTATTCTCCCTTATAGCATGTATCATGGTATTAATTGCCTCCTCCCACCAAGTGTTTCTGCAAAATAATTAAATTAACTTATAAATATTATATTTTAACTATATTTTTTTATATTAATAATTAAATAAAATTTATGAATATTTTAAACTCTTCAAAATATTATTTTTAGTCTCCGAGGGAACCTTCTTCAAACAGACTCCCCCTAGAACTGTCAATTTCTCAAAAATCTTACGCATCTTGCGTGCGTATTGGATTGCTCGATTTGCCCATTGAAAATGAAACAAGAAAATAAATATAAAAATATATACATATATTAAATAATAATAATACGTTCATAGCGAATGAAACTTACTTTGGCATAACACGTTACATTAACACATTAATTCTATAAAATAAAATTAACCATTGCCTAACATATTTCATATGATAATCAGTGACACGTCATTTATAATATAAGTTAGATATTTTAAGTTAATAAATATTGATATTATTATTATTTCAATAAATTTAAATATATATTATTTCATATTATCTCAGCATAATTGGTTTGCCATATGGTGAGTAATTTTCAAATATTTTTCTTTAATTAACCACTTAAGTTTGAAGCTCATTTAGACAAAGCCTAGTGGACCGTGCAGTGTCGGCCCGCCAACATAGATGCTAAACCTAGTACTGTCCACACTTCGTATCGGCTCAATAAGTCATGTGGATTATGCCTGAGCTAGTCTGTGGGCTTAAATATTTTTCTTTTATAAAATTTAGTAGTTTTTTTGATTATCTATGAGTAGATCTGACCAATGGTTCGGTTCCAGTTCCTGATTTCACACTTTTGTGGGTTTCATTATAATTTTAAGATATTTCTTCATTACAATTATTTACTCATCAATCAATCATCATCATTATCAGTATATGTTGACATTCAGCTCCCGTTCTGCTTGCAATTGTAGATGTATTGTCGAACAAGTCTTCAAAATCATCAGGGGCATATTCTTGTTGCCTCAGATCAGTCCGAGTTCAATCATCCACACATGTTGTTACTTCTAAAGTGTTTGGATGTAACGAATACCATTTTGCTTCCAAAATATTGCCACATAAGCTAAAGGTCTGCTCAACTGCAATGATGGACACATGTGCTGCCTATTGGTTATTATCTAGGTCCCAATATCAAACAAGCAATGAAAACAATGCGTGAATACATCAACGAAGATAGCGGAATACTTACATCGATCGGTTGAGTCGATTTGGAGGCGAATCAAGGCCAAAAACTCACTGTTATTCACGCCCAAACTGTGCAGTGAACTGCCTCCAAAAACAGAATTTGAGATGACGAAACGGAGCTCCAAGCCTCGTCCGATGGATCCCGGCTCATGGGTGAACCTCCCTACCACCTTCGCAAGACTCGTAAGTGTGCTAGCACTTGGATTTTCACCATGAAAACCCACACTTTTCTTCCCTTTGTTCACGCCATTAAGGCTTCAAAAACAGTCCACATTTTTGTGTTTGGCGTGAGGAGAAGAGAGAAAAAGTGAGAGAGAAAATGTGTTGTTGGATGCAAAAGTGTAAATCAATTTTCCTTTTATATTTTCCAAAATATAAAAATGATTTACCATTTACTTTAATTCAAAATCAAGTAAATGTTGGAGCCAAAAAGCAAAAGATGCTTTCCAACCACTTGCATCAACTATTCACATCAACTTTAAGTCATATCAACTTTAATAAAGTGACATGTCTTTCAATCAATCAATCAATCAATCAATCAATCAATCAATCACTCAAAGTGACTTTTGATTTGACGCTTGATGTGACGATTGATTTGACGCTTGATGTGACTTGCGTCACCGCACTCGAATTCGAAATACGAATGCGCTCGCAATCACACTCGGGCTCGGGTTCGTTAATTCCAAATTAACGATTTTACCGTCGCATCGTAATTAAATGATTACGCCTAGCGAATTCACTATTCACGTCGCTAACAAATTAATTCTAAATTAATTCGTTCGCCCGAATTAAAATCTAATTTTAATTCCGCGTCGAAATCTAATTTCGTTTAATATATCGAATATATTAATTTACCGATTAATTCCAAATTAATCGTTATCTCTCTCTTGACGATATTTTATCTAGATAAAATATCTCCGTAATTAATCATAGATTAATTTTCTCTCTCTTCTATATAATCCCAGATTATATAAGAGTGCGAGTTGTGCGTCATCGGTGGATTATCGGGAAGCGACCCATGAGATCCCCGGATAAGTTGGCAGTAAATACGGTCGTCGGTGTATCCGAATCGCATACGTACCAAGTACTACGTTCTACCGATTTACGAGACAAGTTCGGCTCCTAGCAAAGCACGATGTCTACCAAATTCTCCGGTCATATTCATCTAAGAATATTAAGATCTGTATCAAGCGTAGTATACCATTGTATTGTGCATATCGGTCCAGTATCGGATAATCACGTGCTAGGACTGGGGCTGGATAAGTGTCTGCCCCGTCCGAAACACATATAGGATGTCTGGTAACATAGTCTCTATAATCGGATATACATGACCTGGTCACAATATCCCGATTGGATGCGCATCACTCAAGAGCACTAGTACCGTATCCTGCGTGACATCATCTCCAATATGACTGAAGTGATACTTCCGTCTCGACATCACACCCAATACACTACGACTCTCTGAGAAACCCAGAAGTGGTGTACGCAGAACCGGTTAAAGCCCTATACCACCAAGACCAAAGTCTATCGATTATCGTAAGTATTAGCGATGTAAGTCTCAGTTTAAGACTATACACACCTACCTTGATTTCGGCCTCCCATAGACACATAGTCATAATACCAATGGGATTCCGATGGGTCTATTCAGAGCGAAGCTGTTTCCCGTACCATCGGTGAAACACGACCTCCTATCGCACTTGCATAAGTATCCGATACTTATATATATGAGAACTATGCCGTTGTGCCCTCACAACGCACACAAGCGCAATACTAGCCTATTCCGCATTATCGATGTCCAGTCTCGATAATACTCCGGCTAGGGATATTTAATGATTAAACCTTCGGGGACTGATACTGTCTCATATCATTCTCAGTCCAGAAACTAATCATAGAGACCTCTCTTCATTTATATATCTATGGTGATCTGATCACAAACGATGAGAGTGCAATTTCCTTGTCACATAGTTAATTTGCTACAACAACACAATGATCTGTGCAAATAGTGACGCTATGGGTAATTTTGTCCAACAATCTCCCACTTGGCACATAGCCAGTCACTCAAGTGTCCCACACCCGAACTATATACGGTTCGCTCAAATTACTGAGGAAATGTTTTCGTCCGCGGATTTGTTTGATTATCGTTTGACGCGATTTATACGATCATCACATCGCCACGATGTATGATCCGAACGAATCAGATGATATAGAAGTATATATCTAGATCGTCGATGAGACCTTTAATTCCTTAGCTTGTGCTGACGCCTAGCTCAGCTGCTAACAGAACTATATCTAATCTAATTAGATTTATTTTCGACCCAAAAGACTTCTATTGATGCCTCAGCTGCAGCAATAATCAGCATTTGTTGTTTATTCGGCAACATTTATCTTGCTTGGAAGATTTCCAGCTCACTGTCCCGTTATTCAAACTTTATAGTACCGTAGTATTTAATCGTTTGGAAACTTGCAGCAGTGATCCCAGTCACTTCAAGTTCTCCTTCTCCATAGTTTAAGACAACATCTTTAGTTTTCTGAGATACTAACAGATGTTCTTAACTTCAATCCAGTGACTATCACTTGGATTGACCCGATTGTGACTCCATATGCTCGAAGCGTATGAGACATCAATACAAGTACATTTTAAATGTACAATTTCCCAGAGAGTGTTAACAACTCCAAATCTATCCCAGTAGATCTTTATTCCTTGAATAAAAGTTGTTACTCCCCAGAATTCTACGGAGAATTTCTATGAAAGAATATCTATGAAAGCCAAGCTCTCACCAATTGCTTTATGGGAATTTCAATGTCAGTGCGCTCCCACTAACCTCCATATATACACAAGAATTATTTCGTTTTGAGTCAAATCATAAACCATTATGATTATTTCAAAACGACAGTTCCAAGAACCTTATGCTTGCTTCAATCCAAACATGGATCGAATAACCCGCAAACCTTGTTTGTCGGTTATACAAAATCGTCAAAATGTTATAAACATTCTCCAAAAGGTTTCATTTTCAGGAAAGCGATTTTGATTTGTAACTGACACATTTCATAAATGAAATATACAGTTATCAATAAGCATCTTCAAAATGGTTTTACCATGGCAACAAGTAAAAGGTTGAACCGTTATTAACACAATGTTGATAACGATACCTTTCCGTCAAAAGCCTAGCTTTGTACGTTGGTATGTTGCCATCCATGTATGTCTTCCTTGAAGACATTTAATGTACCATAGGCACAATGCCTTGTGGTACAACAACTAGTATTTAAAATAGTTGTTATACATGGAATCCATTTCGGACTCATGGCACTTTGCCATAATAGGGAGTCGATACCTCGTATCACTTCCTCAAAACGTAGTCGGTGGATATACCTTCATAAGATTGACATCTTTATGAGGTTAGATCAGAAACCCAAACCCTAGGTACAGATTCATTATTGATGAACTGTTTGTGTTCCATTAAGGACTTCGTGCCTTGAACAGTATTACTCCGATTTTCATCGAGTATCACTATCCCCCCACTGACCACTGCATATCGGCATTCCTCTCAGGAAAACTGCATGGTGAGTGATTACGCCCAAATATGACTCGCGGTTATCGCAGTATAGCTGGGGTGTCGATTCCTCAGAGAGATTGTTACATGGACTAATCTACTCAAACAAAAACGTAAACGGTAACTAAATTAAAGAAAAGATTAACAATTAAATTGCGATACAAATTAGATAATACAGAAATTAAAGATAATTAATTAATGGAGAAATAGCAAAGCGTCAGGGTTCCCTCTTGTACCTATTACTTTTATTCCGTTATTAATTCGTTCAATACACAATTGAGGGTTTCACGTCCCAAACCCACAATCGGAAGATAATCAATTCTATTCAATTTAAAGTGCTACGGAAATTATCATCATATTTTCTCTACGTTCAAGCTCACAAGGTTATCGTTACAACCTATCCAACGACGACAATATACCCTCGGGCAATACTGCAGCAGAGGATGAACTCGCAAAACAACCTTAATCTATCTCAACCAATTTTACCAACACCACATAGAAAAAGCGTGACTGAATCTATATGACAATTAATAAAATAAATTTCAAATCAAAATACTCAATAAATTAACGAGAAATATACGATAATAATAATATTAAACGATTAAAGCATCCGCAAATTAAATAACGAAATATAAATATAGGGTACAAGAGTTCGCCCTTAGCTTTGCTTGGAGAGTTAGTTCCGCATGCCGAATGACGAAATAATCGAGATGGATCGTGTCATTATTTCTGGTTCCTCGATTGCGTTCAGTTTATGCATGAAAATAAATTCTTGTGACTGTTCAGCTCCTCATATCATGCACAGCAAGTCCTTCTCTTTCTCGGCAGTTTCCTTCTTCACGCATGCTCACTGCTTCTGGTTCTTGGTTCCGGCAGATAGGGTTTCTTTCCCTCTCGGCAGTGTGGTCTGCAGGTCTCGGCAGTGGCTCACCGACTCAGCAGCCTCCTCTCTTGGCAGGTTCAAGCTCCATGGTTCAGTAGTGATCAACGGCAAAGGCAGCCTCTCCTTCACGCCAACAGACTGCCTTGCAGCTCACGCACAGACTGCCTACTTCAGGCTCGGCAGTGGGTTTTTCAAATGCTCAGCTCCCTGCTTTTTTTCCACTCGGCAGTGTGCTGCCCTTCACGCACAGGGCTCTCGGTTCAGTACACTCCTTGCAACTCTCGGCAGTGTGCCAAGGCTTCTTCCTTCTTTCTTCTCTGCACCTCTCGGCAGCCCTAGGCTGCTTCCACGTGAAGGCCCCCCCCTTTTTTCCACTGCCTTTGCATGAGTTTATAATAATAGAATTTGAAAGCTAATACAATCCTATGGCCCACGTGATTCTTTCCAAGTAAAATAATCAATAGTGTCCCTGCCATTATTCACGTGAAAGGCTTATTCCCCTTTGTTTTTGTTGATTTTGCTCAGCCTTCACGTGTAGCTTCATTTCTTTTTAATTTATTCCATGTTTGCATGCGCCCTGTACTTCTCTAAAGCAATCTGCCCATACTATTCTCTGTTTTTTTTTTATATTTATTAATGCAGCGCATGGGCTGCTTCACGCCACTTTCTTCTTTCTTTTACAAATTTTTCCTACAAATAAGAATGAGAAATAAAAATTACTAAACTAACATAAATAATAAACATTGTCTAAATTAATAAAATAATAAAAATCATATAATAAAATATAAGATATATTACTAAATACTTAACAATAACCCGACTAAGTGACGTATCAAAGTATATTTTCATACACTTATCAGTGAGCAACAATCACATTGTTCTCATGTGAGATTTACAAGTATTATACTTAAGGTTTCCCTTAGGATAACCTATATTGGCACTTATCTAATTTGGGTCTTTTAGTTTGGTATCATCCAAACGTTATGCCTGGCATACCCAAATTACTAGGAATGAGAAACTCTGTTTCTTTCCTGCTCATATCCTATATGATATCTGTCAAACAGATTTATATGGAACCTTATTCTAAATAAGTTTTGCACTGTTAATACATATCCTATTGAAGGAAACAGTAGCTCAGAGCGACTCGTGATAAACCTTATCATGTCCAACAAAATTCGGTTTTAGTTCGGACACACCGTCTAACAGACGTGTCTCGAGAGGAGTCCTCATATGAAAGAATACCGTACTCTTTCATGTATGTATGAAACTTACCGCTTAAGTATTTTCCAATACGGTCTTACCGTGGTGGCATAATACTATAGCCGATCTTTTTTTCTATTTCGTGTCGAAACTCTAAAATTTCCGATTTGTATTCTTCAAAAGAAGCACATAACCACAACGTGATGCTACATCCGTCAAAGTCACAAAATATTCATGTTTACATATAGTATAGCTAGATATGGGCCCACTAACTTCACCATGAATAGGGCTAACAGATCGGTTGCCCTTATACTATTACCAAGTAAATAGTATTTTAGGTACTTTACCTAATAAACTAGATTCGCAGACCTTATTTGAATAGTCAAATCAGTCCTAGTACCTACTCTTCAAAAGTGTGAATATACGAGTCTTGTTTAATTGTGTCCTAGACAACAATGCCACAAATAAGTCTCTATTGATCAAATCAATTTGAGCTATTTATTTGTCATTTTATATGTTTGAGATTTTAATTATATTCAAAATATAAATTCTGTTATTTACATCTAATGTATTTATCTCAGTATCATCTTTATATAATAAAACACTTAGTGTTATATAATATAAAGGTTTATCCGCAACGGATTAAACACTGATATAGAGATAATGTCTCTAGTCAAACTAGTTACATCATAACATTTCCTAATTTAAGTACATACCCAAAGGGTAGTTCCTAAACTTAGGTATCTACGGTCGAAACATCGATTTTTGTCCCGTTTCCGATTCGCAGTGAAATCTCGGCTTGAAGTCAGTATCCAGCTCATAGCGGATTCTGAACATCAATACATATATTTTATGTACCACACTAAGTATTTAAAATCCAATTTCAATACTAGTAGTGAACATAACTTTGACAAATATTTTAAAGTTAGAGCCTCGCCCTTTCTTTAATTTCTTCGTGTCTTCCATATCCAAATGGTAGTCACTTCGGGATATGTCAATTATCCTTTTCAATATTTCACAAACCTTTGGCCAAGCCTTGGGTTTCGGAATATCGAAACGATATGCACCTTGTGCTACATGCCTAATTGCAAACTTTGACTTTTCTCCACTAGAATAGTCAATTAATTCTACAAGAATTATTAATTGCAATTTTAATACTTTTAAATCTAAAGATAGATTTATTATAAGTATATTAATTAAGCACTAAAGTCATCATCACATAAATCTTCCAAAGATTTTATGCTCTACTATTTGCTTAATTATGGGCTTAGTCATAATAAGTTATTTTATCAAATAAATTAACCTATTATTAATTCCCAATTGAAAATTAAATCATTTAAAATATTTAACCCAAGGATTATATATTTTAAATATTCAACCTTTCAATTCTTTCTTGATTTTAATAGTCCAACTATTTAATCAATTTAATAAGGTACTATTTATTATAATGATTACAATAATCCAATTATTTTAATCAACTATAATTTTAATATTGATTACTATAATCCAATTATAAAATCAACTACAATTCGAATAAGTTTGTATATAGTCCAACTATATATATTTTTTTAAACAAATAAAATATTTGTCCAACTAATACTTTTGATTAATGTGACGAGTAAAATATAGATGAGCGCGTTTAGCGAGTAATTGAACGAATGTTGCAAATTCAATACTAGCCTCCCACTATTTTTCGTCGAGCCTCTAACCCTCTGTCGAGTACTCGGGAAACCATGTTTCCTAGTGGGCTAGGATCCCGTTAAATGTCACACAATCTTGACTTTGGCCAACAAATTGTATGATAATTAACTAGGTAGATCTCAAAGATCAATTGGATCTGATCCAACACCTAGATCCATTAGGTGGACTTCCAAGTCCTAAACATATATCTTATATATGCCTATATATCGAATATATACCCTAACATTTTCCTCTGAATCAACTAGGCCTTGGCTTTGGCACAACAAACCTAGTGATCCCAGTCAAACGCGGACCCATTGACATGGAAGCTTCGTAATCAATGTCAATGGACAAGAAGTGGTCTTGACTTTGGCCAACAAACCACAACTTGGACACGACACCGATATGGAACAAAGCCTCGTGATTAAAGCACATCTTTGAAGGACAAGGGCTTGACTTTGGCCAACAACCCTGCCAATCTCGGATCTTGAGCAAGAATCACTCAATGGAAGGAAAAGACGCATGATATTTAACGAGGGTTTTTCGCGTGCAAATTGGCTACCAATTTAATTATCTTTGTTAAGGTCTCATCATCATACACCCTTAAACATGCATTCTAAATACATAATAAAGCGAGTATGAAAATAAATAATAATGATATGCGGATGGATACTTTACACATTGATCCTAGATCAAATCTCTCCATTTCTCACTCAAGCTAGCACTAGTATTACTTCTACCCTTACACTACACTTCTAAAGAAACCTCATTTACATTGAGGGGAATATGTGAGAAGAGAATACAAAGAGAATAGAGGTGATAAGGCTGGACACGCAGGTCCAATTTAATAAATCGAATTTATTACAACAATTTCCAAAATTGCCCACCCATCTAATATCCATCCGATATACATTTTTCATTCAACACAACCACGTATTCACACACATAAGCATGCTATCAATCAATCTAATCAAATTAATTAATCTGATAATTAAGTGATCATCCAATGTTCAAACAACGATTTGATTTTGTTCGAGTCAAACTCGTTTTTGCGAATAAGTACTCAAAGTACGAATTCATGAATTAAACTAAACTACATCATTAAATCAAATTTAACATGTATTTAATACTAATTCACTATTCAATTCCAAATTAAATATTACACTTTATTTAACAAACCTTTTACGATTTAAATTCCAAATTTAATTGTAACGCGTCTCAAAGACCGATTAACGTCCAACGTCAATTCAATTAAAGTCCAATGGGCTTTTAATTGATTTCTTAAGGCGTGGACTTTTGGTCAACTCGGGTCAAACCGATAACCAAAGTCCAATCCGGGATTTACCCCATAAGCCCATAAATCAATCTTGGCCCATTAGGCCCAATTAAACTTTAAAGGTTCATTAAGTCACATTTGGGCTTAACGGAAGTGGTTTTGGGCCCAATTGGATCCAATCCATTTGGCCTAAACCCAACTTGATAAAATCAAGCCCAATAAGCCCAATTACAACATTAAAGTCCAATTTCCAAAATAGGCCCAATTAATTAAATATACAAAATCAATTTCATATTCAATTAACCTAAAGTGCATTTCATGATTAATCAACCAAATCAATATTTCTAAAACACCATATTAGTCCAATTAATCATGCTCATTATCATTATCATATGTCCAACACACAAATTGAAAAATCAAACCCATTACATGCTTCTTTAGTCTCGGCCAAGGAAGAATTTTGTGTCCGATTCGGTTTCAATCCAATCAATCCCACAATCGACATTAAATCAACATCCTAAACGATTCCATACACATCCAATGTTCATAAAATCAAAAATCCAAGACATTAAAGGCTTAAGTACATTCGGCCAAGGTGATTACATTTGGGGATTTTATGTTCAATTCAAAATCCAATCCAATTAGTTTCAAATTAACATTATCCTTAATGATTCCAACTCATCAAATGAATCAAAAACAAAAAATTCCAAGAACTCCATACACCTTATACATTCGGCCAAGTGTTCCAATTTGGGCAAAATTGATCCAATCACATTTTGTTGAAGTTGATCAAATCAATCTTCAATATAACATATATTAAGCATGCTCAAACATCCAATTTCATTAAATCATGCTCAAATACAAAATACCCAATTTTAAGCCCTACATTTTTCATGCTTGAACCTATAGCTCTGATGCCATTATTGGTTATTATCTAGGTCCCAAGATCAAACAAGCAATGAAAACAATGCGTGAATACATCAACGAAGATAACGGAATACTTACATCGATCGGTTGAGTCGATTTGGAGGTGAATCAAGGCCAAAAACTCACTGTTATTCACGCCCAAACTGTGCAGTGAACTGCCTCCAAAAACAGAATTTGAGATGACGAAACGGAGCTCAAAGCCTCGTCCGATGGATCCCGGCTCATGGGTGAACCTCCCTACCACCTTCGCAAGACTCGTAAGTGTGCTAGCACTTGGATTTTCACCATGAAAACCCACTCTTTTCTCCCTTTGTTCACACCATTAAGGCTTCAAAAACAGTCCACATTTTTGTGTTTGGCGTGAGGAGAAGAGAGAAAAGTGAGTGAGAGAAAAATATGTTGTTGGATGCAAAAGTGTAAATCAATTTTCCTTTTATATTTTCCAAAATATAAAAATGATTTACCATTTACTTTAATTCAAAATCAAGTAAATGTTGGAGCAAAAAGCAAAAGATGCTTTCCAACCACTTGCATCAACTATTCACATCAACTTTAAGTCATATCAACTTTAATAAAGTGACATGTCTTTCAATCAATCAATCAATCAAATCAATCAATCAATCAATCACTCAAAGTGACTTTTGATTTGACGCTTGATGTGACGATTGATTTGACGCTTGATGTGACTTGCGTCGCCGCACTCGAATTCGAAATACGAATGCGCTCGCAATCACACTCGGGCTCGGGTTCGTTAATTCCAAATTAACGATTTTACCGTCGCGTCGTAATTAAATGATTACGCCTAGCGAATTCCACTATTCACGTCGCTAACAAATTAATTCTAAATTAATTCGTTCGCCCGAATTAAAATCTAATTTTAATCCGCGTCGAAATCTAATTTCGTTTAATATATCGATATATTAATTTACCGATTAATTCCAAATTAACCGTTATCTCTCTCTTGACGATATTTTATCTAGATAAAATATCTCCGTAATTAATCATAGATTATTTCTCTCTCTTCTATATAATCCCAGATTATATAAGAGTGCGAGTTGTGCGTCATCGGTGGATTATCGGGAAGCGACCCATGAGATCCCCGGATAAGTTGGCAGTAAATACGGTCGTCGGTGTATCCGAATCGCGTTACGTACCAAGTACTACGTTCTACCGATTTACGAGACAAGTTCGGCTCCTAGCAAAGCACGATGTCTACCAAATTCTCCGGTCATATTCATCTAAGAATATTAAGATATGTATCAAGCGTAGTATACCATTGTATTGTGCATATCGGTCCAGTATCGGATAATCACGTGCTAGGACTTGGGCTGGATAAGTGTCTGCCCCGTCCGAAACACATATAGGATGTCTGGTAACATAGTCTCTATAATCGGATATACATGACCTGGTCACAATATCCCGATTGGATGCGCATCACTCAAGAGCACTAGTACCGTATCCTGCGTGACATCATCTCCAATATGACTGAAGTGATACTTCCGTCTCGACATCACCACAATACACTACGACTCTCTGAGAAACCCAGAAGTGGTGTAGAGAACCGAAGCGTGTCACAGAACAAGCCCCCTATACCACCAAGACCAAAGTCTATCGATTATCGTAAGTATTAGCGATGTAAGTCTCAGTTTAAGACTATACACACCTACCTTGATTTCGGCCTCCCATAGACACATAGTCATAATACCAATGGGATTCCGAGGGGTCTATTCAGAGCGAAGCTGTTTCCCGTACCATCGGTGAAACACGACCTCCTATCGCACTTGCATAAGTATCCGATACTTATATATATGAGAACTATGCCGTTGTGCCCTCACAACGCACACAAGCGCAATACTAGCCTATTCCGCATTATCGATGTCCAGTCTCGATAATACTCCGGCTAGGGATATTTAATGATTAAACCTTCGGGGACTGATACTGTCATATCATTCTCAGTCCAGAAACTAATCATAGGGACCTCTCTTCATTTATATATCTATGGTGATCTGATCACAAACGATGAGAGTGCAATTTCCTGTCACATAGTTAATTTGCTACAACAACACAATGATCTGTGCAAATAGTGACGCTATGGGTAATTTTGTCAAACAATCTCCCACTTGGCACATAGCCAGTCACTCAAGTGTCCCACACCCGAACTATATACGGTTCGCTCAAATTACTGAGGAAAGGTTTTCGTCAGCGGATTTGTTTGATTATCGTTTGACGCGATTTATACGATCATCACATCGCCACGATGTATGATCCGAACGAATCAGATGATATAGAAGTATATATCTAGATCGTCGATGAGACATTTAATTCCTTAGCTTGTGCTGACGCCTAGCTCAGCTGCTAACAGAACTATATCTAATCTAATTAGATTTATTTTCGACCCAAAAGACTTCTATTGATGCCTCAGCTGCAGCAATAATCCGCATTTGTTGTTTATTCGGCAACATTTATCTTGCTTGGAAGATTTCCAGCTCACTGTCCCGTTATTCAAACTTTATAGTACCGTAGTATTTAATCGTTTGGAAACTTGCAGCAGTGATCCCAGTCACTTCAAGTTCTCCTTCTCCATAGTTTAAGACAACATCTTTAGTTTTCTGAGATACTAACAGATGTTCTTAACTTCAATCCAGTGACTATCACTTGGATTGACCCGATTGTGACTCCATATGCTCGAAGCGTATGAGACACCAATACAAGTACATTTTAAATGTACAATTTCCCAGAGAGTGTTAACAACTCCAAATCTATCCCAGTAGATCTTTATTCCTTGAATAAAGGTTGTTACTCCCCAGAATTCTACGGAGAATTTCTATGAAAGAATATCTATGAAAGCCAAGCTTTCACCAATTGCTTTATGGGAATTTCAATGTCAGTGCGCTCCCACTAACCTCCATATATACACAAGAATTATTTCGTTTTGAGTCAAATCATAAACCATTATGATTATTTCAAAACGACAGTTCCAAGAACCTTATGCTTGCTTCAATCCAAACATGGATCGAATAACCCGCAAACCTTGTTTGTCGGTTATACAAAATCGTCAAAATGTTATAAACATTCTCCAAAAGGTTTCATTTTCAGGAAGCGATTTTGATTTGTAACTGACACATTTCATAAATGAAATATACAGTTATCAATAAGCATATTCAAAATGGTTTTACCATGGCAACAAGTAAAAGGTTGAACCGTTATTAACACAATTTTGATAACGATACCTTTCCGTCAAAAGCCTAGCTTTGTACGTTGGTATGTTGCCATCCATGTATGTCTTCCTTGAAGACATTTAATGTACCATAGGCACAATGCCTTGTGGTACAACAACTAGTATCCAAAATAGTTGTTATACATGGAATCCATTTCGGACTCATGACACTTTGCCATAATAGGGAGTCGATACCTCGTATCACTTCCTTAAAACGTAGTCGGTGGATATACCTTCATAAGATTGACATCTTTATGAGGTTAGATTAGAAACCCAAACCCTAGGTTGTTTTCTGACTCTATCCGATCTACGAAGTTCTTGTGTATTTGAAGATTAATGGTACAGATTCATTATTGATGAACTGTTTGTGTTTCATTAAGGACTTCGTGCCTTGAACAGTATTACTCCGATTTTCATCGAGTATCACTATCCTCCCACTGACCACTGCATATCGGCATTCCTCTCAGGAAAACCGCATGGTGAGCAACAATCACATTGTCTTCATGTGAGATTTACAAGTACTATACTTAAGGTTTCCCTTAGGATAACCTATATTGGCACTTATCCAATTTTGGTCTTTTAGTTTGGTATCATCCAAACGTTATACCTGGCATACCCAAATTATTAGGAATGAGAAACCCTGTTTCTTTCCTGCTCATATCCTATAGGCTATTCCGTATTATCGATGTCCAGTCTCGATAATACTCCGGCTAGGGATATTTAATGATTAAACCTTCGGGGACTGATACTGTCTCATATCATTCTCAGTCCAGGAACTAATCATAGGGACCTCTCTTCATTTATATATCTATGGTGATCTGATCACAAACGATGAGAGTGTAATTTCCTTGTCACATAGTTAATTTGCTACAACAACACAATGATCTGTGCAAATAGTGACGCTATGGGTCATTTTGTCCAACACTGCCAGCACCTCTTTAGCAATAATTTAAAAATATTTGTAGCATCATTAAAATTTTTTAAAAATTCTAATTTATTTTCACAAATATCTCATTGACTATGCAAAAGTGTGATATGTTGAACATGTTAGAAAAAACTACATAATACATCTTTATATTGGAAAACTTGACTTAACACCATTTGGAACATGTCGTGAAAATTTTACCGTTTTAACACAATTTAATTTACAAAACTTGTCTCATTCTCTCATAACTTGAGAATATGACCAAATACAATTAAATGTAATCTTAATAGGATCAACGTAAGCTGCTATAAAAGTCAGACCATCTTGAACACATAAATTAAGGACATAACATGTGTAACGAACATGAAAAATCGACCCCCCCAAATTTGGTTGATTTATTTTTTTAAAATCTCTAATTGATGTAGTATTTGCAGATGCATTATCAAAAATCAATTGTTAAAGTTTTATCTAATAAACCATAGTCATCAAAAATTACTTTAATCATTTTATAAACATTTTGTGTAGTATGTTGCTCATCAAAAACTCTAAATGCAATAAGTCATTTTTGCATGTTCCATGATGCATCAATCTAATGACAAGTCACACTCATGTATGAGTGTGTTTGCCAATGGTCACTTCAAATATAAGAACAAATAGAAATACAACATTTAATATTTTTAAATATTTTATCTAAAATAATTTTACTATTTTGT
This sequence comes from Zanthoxylum bungeanum, assembly GCA_019454045.1. Taxonomy (NCBI): domain Eukaryota; kingdom Viridiplantae; phylum Streptophyta; class Magnoliopsida; order Sapindales; family Rutaceae; genus Zanthoxylum; species Zanthoxylum bungeanum. The sequence goes on along the minus strand of SKCR01027063.1, from coordinate 13,980 downwards.
ACAATTTAAAAATTTGACATTTTGTTGTATTTTTAGTCATTATACAAGCAGCATGATTTAAAGCATTTCGAACTTAATTAGTACAAATAAATTTTCACCAAAACTAAAAAAAATATGTCATACAAATAAATTTACCCAACGGCCAGTAGCCGTTGGGTTTCAACGATTCCAACCGGAATCGTTCGGTTCGGCTAATGACGAACCCTAACCGAACCAAACAAATATGATTTTGATTCCAACCGGTTCGGTTCCGATTCCAAATCGGAACCGTGGTCAGGTCTATCTATGAGTATTAAACCCAATACCACTTCAACTTCTAATGATGTATACTACCACTAAACTAATATATTTTTGTTTATTAAATAAAAATATGAATTTAAACATCTTGTTAAAATTTCAAAAGTAATCAAATATGTTGACTTACAAATTATAATAAAATAAAAATGAGTCAAATTACAATATTTCCATTAATTGATTTTAACGATTTAATTATAACCATTTATACTTTATATAATATTACTTAATAATATTTTGTCAATTCAAATGAGATGTGAAGGCTGGAAAAGTGAAGAAAACCCATATTTTCAAAAGTTTTGAATATGATTTCACAAAGTCTAGTTAGAATTGAGCTTTTCTTCTAAAATCTAATAAAGGGTACCTGCATACATGCCTTTATTGTAGTTAGAATATTCCTCTGTTGTAATTGCTATTATCAACTAAATATTAAGTTAATTTTTCTATCAGAGTTTTCGAATTTAAAATTCAGAATATTTTCATCAATTTTTATTGGCTTATATAGCGTTGTGTTTTAGTATGAGTGAATGTTTCATTTCTTATATTGACATTTGTCAATCACTGAATTGCTTTATAGTATATGAAGTACATTTGTCATAAGACATGTTGAAATATTATGATTACACCTATTATCATGTATGCTGAAATAAGCTTGCATGTTAAGTTAAATGGATTGCCATTAAAGTCCACAATCTTAGGATTGTGGTGCATAACCTTATGTACTTCGGAATACTGATATAGGGGTCAGAGTGCCTCTGTTACATTCTCAGTTAATTTACATATTTCAGACTATATTCTTTCTAGAGTGGGGTGATGAAGGAATGAGCTTTACTCACATTGAACCTATCTCGGAGTAGATGAACCTCATATTTGATTGACAGCGGAGTGACGTCACTTTCAGAGTGATGTCATTCCAGGGTCATGTTCGAGTTCATCTGAGGATCTGGTTTATTTCGATAATCATCTTGACTTCTCATGTCTATTAGTATTGTACGTTTAATAGTACCATAACATGTGTCATTATTCTATTATACTTATTCTATTATACTTACTTTTGTCCAACCCAATTATATTCAGGAAAATTAATGAGGAAGATTCATTGATAGAGTGACACATGATGAAGGAAGTATGACTAAAATTAGACACATACATGATGAAATAAAATAATTAATATAATGTTATTAATTCAGTTTCATTTATATAAAGAAAATGCAAGTGTAGTCGTGTAATTTAATTAAAATTAAATAATAAAATTTGAATCACGTTTTTCGCGTGTTTTTTCATGTATTGTTTTGACCCATCTCAATCGTGTTGCGTTTTCATTGCTCGTGTGTCTAAAATATAAGTCAGACCAGACCCACATACATATTGTATAGTGCTCACGTACCTTGATAATATATCATGTTATGTATTACTATTCAGACTCGTGCCGTGTCCGCAGATTTGATGGGAAATCCAGCCAGTTGGTATATCTTTATATGTCTATACGAGCTTAGAAAACAAGAATTAATATGAGTTTGCTACCTCGTATCTTTAAAAAAAAAAAAAAAATCAAATCTTTGTGCAGCCGGTGATGTCAAAAATTCTAGAAGTGAAGAGCTGTTTCCCTCGCGGGTAAGTTAAGATCACTCCCTTTCCGAATAATGGGTTAATTTGTGGGGTTTTGGCTCCTCCACGTTTTGAAATATGCTCCTTCCCCTAATAAAACGACGTCGCTTATTCGGTTTTAATCGTCCATTAATACAGTCGAAACTAAACCGTTTTAAAAATCCAGCGCTGAGAATTAACAAACAACAAACCAAACACGCTTAAGTCCACCGCCTATGATAAGTGTCAATATCCTATTAGCAGATAGTAAAAAAGTCACGATATTAACCAATACCTTCTCGAGCTTAGATATTCTTAACCTCTTTCGATTATTTCTTTTTCCCTTTACCGAATAAAGCATCTCTCTCATTTCCGCACTTCATTTAAAACTTTCGTTGCAGAGAGATAGATGCTTCTAGGGTTTCTATTTTCAGTGCTGAAGATTTTAGAATCTATCTGTACATGAAATTCGCAAATTAAATAGAAAATTAAATCTCTGATGGCGGCGGCGTCGAAGATTACGAACGCATGGTCTCAATTAGAATTTGCTGCAAATTTTAATCGGAACGTGCGATTCTAATGACTTTAACCATCTGTGAATGGCTCGATTCCACTCTCATCACCATCACACTCTCCATTTCGCAATCCTTTTTACTCTCCTCACCTTCATCACAAACCCTAACTTTGTTTTGTCTACAACCGACGACGATTTCTCCATAATCGATTTCGATTCCAATCTTTTCCACCAAGATTATTCTCCGCCGGCGCCTCCTCCACCGCCGCCTCACCCGCCGTCCGTTTCGTGCACTGGCGATCTTGATGGTATAGGGACGCTTGATTCCACGTGTCAGATTGTCAACGACTTGAACCTCACGCGTGATGTTTACATTTCCGGCAAAGGAAATTTTGAAATTTTAACTGGTGTCAAATTCAATTGTCCTATCTCTGGCTGTTCGATTACCGTTAACGTTTCTGGTAATTTCAGCTTAGGCGTGAATTCGTCTATTGTTACCGGAACTTTTGAGCTCGTCGCTCAAAATGCGTTGTTTTTTAACAACTCCGTAGTGAACACAACTGGCCTGGCAGGAAAGCCTCCGCCACAGACGAGCGGGACGCCGCAGGGGATAGACGGGGCTGGTGGAGGACATGGAGGGAGAGGTGCGTGTTGCTTGGTGGATGATAGCAAGTTGCCTGAGGATGTTTGGGGTGGAGATGCATACTCGTGGTCGTCGTTGCAGATACCTTGTAGTTATGGGAGTAGAGGAGGGACCACCAGCCGGGAGTTCGACTATGGCGGCGGCGGGGGTGGTCGACTAAAGATGGCGGTTGTAGGGATTGTAGCGTTAAATGGCAGCCTTTTGGCTGATGGAGGTGACGGTGGGCACAAAGGTGGCGGTGGTTCTGGTGGTAGCATTTATATTATAGCCTATAAAATGTAATTACTTTATCTTGTTCTTTCATATTTTTATTGGCTTTCTATCTTTTTTTTGGGGGGCCTTTGGATTAGTTTTTCTTCAAATGTTATGTGGGTAAAAAAACTGAATTTGAGATTAGATTTTGCTTTTAGGCTATTTATTTTCGTTTATGTAATAGTTGGAATTTGGAAAGCCAGAAGGTGTTGACCATTAATTGTGGGTGTTGACCATTAATTGTCCTGGTATAAGGGTATGTAAGCCAGAAGGTGTGACCAAGCTTTGTTTGTAGTCGTGTGATCAGTGATATTTTTCAAGTGTGGATCTTTAAAGCTGTATGTATTTGGCTTGTTAATTGTATTATGCCAAGATATTTTGTTGGTCCTAACTGGAAGGTCTTTGGAGTGAATCACCTTTGATCTTGTTCACTCTGGAGAGATTAAAAAAATTCTCGAGTCATCTCTGCATTAATTATAGAGAACATATTGTTATTTTTTAAATTCATTGTCTCATAAGACCCTCGCCTCTGATACTAGAGCCACAATATTCTCAATATTTTTTCAATAAAAGTCAGGGTTATTGGTTTCCTTACGCAATTAACTGTTAGACTTAAAAGAGAGCAGAAATTGATTTTTGTTGACAAATGCTGTTTGAAGTCGTGAAATTTGGGACCTCCTAATGTTACAGATATTGATAAATGCATCCTGAAATATGCTTTTTCAATTAAAAAATGAATGCTTCATTCGCTGAAATTTCAGAAGTCTAGCCATTAAGAAGCATGCTTCCTTTGTCTTGTCCAATTTTTTTTTCAAGAATGTTCATAATTGTTATCCAATCAGTGGGCTGTAAATAAGTGAGGCAGACACTTGATGATTCTTACTTGAGATTTTTGTTTTTCATGTGTATAATGACGTGTGGATGGAAATAGTTGCTTTCAGTGTCCACTTCCTTCCATTTCTCGTTCTGTTATGATATCTGTAAGAAGGTTTAAAGATTTTTATTGCTATTTTTTGTCCGCCCATATAATATATTCTAATTAGTTGGATATTGATTTTAAACTTCAGTGGTAGTTATTATACTATGAACCGTATTATGTTGTATTTTGCTTGTAGAAATCAATTGCATTCTGGTAATTTTTTTTTTTTTGGATATTTCTGGTATTTGCTTCCATTTAGTTTTGATGTCAAGATTATCTTTCTGTGAAGAGCAGGACAGGAAGTGGCTTGATTAGTGCTTGTGGTGGTGATGGTTATGCGGGGGGTGGTGGTGGAAGAGTTTCAGTTGATGTATTCAGCAGACATGATGAGCCAAAAATTTTTGTGCATGGTGAGCCTTATAATTTCTATTACGATAGTTGGTTCCTTTTTTATCCTTGAATGAATCTTAGGAGAAAGATAGTTGTCTCTTTTAATTAAGAATTTATGTTTCATATTGCCACTTATTCCTTTCATCTCTCTTTCGGGACTATTAATTTTTGTTGTTGAATTGATCTTCTGATTTTAAGGTGTCCTGTGGTAATATTGATCTAATATATTAAATATCTGTGCGAAACAATTTAGTTTTTGAAATTTCACTCTAACCTGCCTTTGCATGTCCACTTTGTTATGTGTAATGACTGGAATACTTGTGCACTATCTTTATTGGTTGGCATAGTGATTTATGTTTCTGATAAGTGTTCATTGGGGTGTGATCACTAGCTGGTTTTCGAGTGGTTTTGCAAATTATCTGGTGGATAGGTGGAAGTGTTTCTTCTATCATGCTTTGCATGGCAAAATATTCAGCTGTTGCTTTGTTATATTTGCAGGAGGAAGTAGTTTTGGCTGTCCAGAAAATGCTGGTGCTGCTGGGACTTTGTATGATGCTGTTCCACGGACTCTTACTGTTAGCAATAACAATATGTCAACAGATACAGAGACACTTCTTCTAGAGTTTCCTAATCAGCCTCTTTGGACTAATGTTTACATACAAAATTTTGCCAGGGCTTCTGTTCCCTTGCTTTGGAGTCGTGTCCAGGTTTGTGGGACTGAGTTACTATTTTTTGCCGGCTACAATTTTCTTTTTTATTTTGTTTTGCTTCTTTATTGGTCTCTGTCTTTCTCTATCTGTCTCCGTTATCTTATTGGTTGGGATTAGGAGTGGCAAAACGGATTGACGAATTGAATTTTTGTCGAATCCTAAACAAATTGAATGTGATGTATTCGTATTCGATTAATTTATTAAACAAATCTTAATATCAAGATTAATATTCGATTTGTTTAATAAACAATCCTAAATGAATGTTCGTTTAATCCTGACTTTTGACATGATTTAATGACATAAATTATTGTAATTTATCTACATTAATTTTTCATGGACGTATATGTATGAAATATCTAATTAATGGATCTACTAAAAATGACCATTCAAATCTAGGGTCTAGGCAACATTATTTTATGTGGTAATTGATAACTTCTCGAACTTAACTGAAAAATGACAAAAACTAGCAAAAGGGAAGCAATAAACGAATCCTAAACGAATAAATGAATCAGTGAGTTCAAATTTGTATTAATAAACGAATCAAATCGAATCGACCCATTTACTAAACGAATCAATTTTTTCAAATCCATAATGCCAATTGAATTGAACGAATAAATGAAGCATGACCCAAATTGCCACCTCTGGTTGGGATTAAGGAGAGGTGAGTTATGGCTTGTGCTGCAAACCCCTTTTTTGGCCATTCAAATTGATGTTTTCTTGTTTGAAAAGGGTTCATAAAGGAAAAGATCGTTGTTTTTGTGAACTATTTGTCTACTATCTGTACTTATATTTTGTTACATGATAATGCCGCATTTCTGGTTCTCTCTCCTCTAGGCTTTTTATTTTATTGGTATTTGTTGGCCTTTTGTTTATGATTTTTTTCATTAGAGCATTTTGAGAAAGAGTATTAAATATGTTGTTACCTTAATTAATCAATTCCTCTAGTTATTTTTCTTTTAGTATTATGAATTTTTTATTTTTTATTTTTTATTAGTGATGCCCTGTTCTTCTTCTTTTTTTATTTATTCTCCTCATCATCATCGTTGTTGTTATTTTTTTTTGCTATTATTATCATTATTGCAAGTCATAGAACGTGAGTTTGGGACAATCATGTTATGCATTAAGAATTAAATTCAGTTATCTGTTTCATGCTCTCTTTAGGTCCAGGGACAGATAAGTCTTTCATGTAGTGGAGTTTTGAGCTTTGGTCTTGCTCATTATGCTTCGTCAGAGTTTGAATTACTGGCGGAAGAATTGTTGATGAGTGACTCCATAATCAAGGTAACTGGAAATTTTACATCGCATGCTGCAGTTTATAGGTTAGTGATGCTATAGTTATGTTCACGATCACCGATCTATTCCAGGCAGTTAGTACTTGGAGATTTTGTCTACAGTTTGATGTACTCGTTGTAAAAAGCCTCTCATTCTCCTGAAGCATATTATTACACTGATAGCATTAATTTACCTATGCATCTAATTGCATTTATTTTTTTTTTCCCTTCAAGTATATTTGGATTAAAATTGATTCAGTTTCTTTATGATCTGCATACTTAAACAATTCTTTTGGGCATTTTACCATTTGCAATTGCCAAGTTTTGATCTATATGTTAATAAAAAATGAATATTATGTGAATGCTGTTGTTTCTTTCCATACACAGACTGGACCACTTATAGCCAAAAATATGTTTCTACTTTGTTTCTTTTTCTCTTTTGCTCTGCCTTCGGAATGAATGCTGTTCGTACTTTCAAACACATGGCTGAACTAATTCTTGCCAAAATGCATGTTTTTACTTGGTTACTTTTTCCTTTTCTTCTTTAAATACACACAAACACATATATTTCAACCTCAGAATATGTTTTAGCGAGCTGGTTGATCATTTGGCTTATTAAATTTCAGGTTTATGGGGCACTACGCATGACTGTAAAAGTATTCTTAATGTGGAATTCCAAAATGTTCATAGATGGGGGCGGAGATGCAACAGTTGACACTTCCTTGCTCGGGGCTAGCAATTTAATTGTTCTCAGGGTATATCTATTGTCTTTTCCATCTTTCTTAACAAGTTTGGGACACACTTATTGACTGACTCTGTCTTTTTCTGATCAGGAATTTTCTGTCATACATTCAAATGCAAATTTGGGAGTTAATGGACAAGGTTTACTAAATTTAACAGGCCTAGGGGATAGAATTGAAGCGCAACGTCTTGTTCTGTCATTGTTCTACAGTATTCATGTAAGCTGCTTTTTATAATTGTACATATTGACCAAATGTTTGTGTTGGTGACATGGATCAGTGGATGGATATCGGAATTTTGGCACTATGGCTGGTTGGATGTATAGTAATATTATTCTTTAACTCTAAAGTGTGCATGTGATGCTTGTTCCTTTGAAATAGTATGCTTATCTAATGTCAGTACCATTAAATGGTCATTCCTTTTGCCCAAGAGTTTTGCATATGTGTTTCTCCTCACCAGCTCAAAAATATATGTCGCTATTCAATGGGTTTTATTTCATAGCAGAATAATATTTATTACATTCTTTAATGAGATTATAAAGAATCAAGCTTGTTATTGATTATATTTTATCTTGGTAAATCTTAATGTGTTATTGGCTTTCGCTGTGACATTTACTTGTCCTTGTTGCATTTTGTATTCTGTACTGGTGGTTGATTGTGAGCCCTTTTGACATTCTTTTAATGTTTCGTTATCATTTCTGACTTCTTAGCACCAATCAAAAATTTTTGTTCTATTGTTCTACACTGTAGTATTCTGGGATTCTTTTGTTAAAGTATTTTTAACGTGACTTTCCATTTGCTTGAATAGGTCACTGAGTTTACCATATTGATGTTTGTACCTCTCTCTCTCACTTGAGCTTGGGTTTGGTTAATTATAGTCCATAGAACCATTCTAATCTTATGGGTGGGTTCTTGGCAATTTTTCACTTTCCAATTGTTCAATTAATAGTGGCTGAAGATCCATTTAGGTGGCTCAGTAGCTCCTCATGATTCCAATTCTACTGTTACAGAATGAGTGACTACTAATGGCAAAGTTATGAACATTATTACCAGACCTCCATGAATGATTGTGACAGAATCATATATATGTGTATTATTAAATGAATCCCATTTTTTCCATGAAGGTTGGACCTGGATCTGTTTTGCGTGGTCCCTTAGAGAATGCCACAACTGATGCAGTGTAAGTTTGGATTTCTTGGGTCATGCTTTTGTTCAAGGTCTCTTGTGCTTTATTGTTATATTAAACCAAATTTTTCTTTGTAAACATACTTTGTAGCACACCAAGGCTCTATTGCGAACTCCAAGATTGCCCTGTTGAACTACTTCATCCTCCTGAAGATTGCAATGTGAACTCATCTCTGTCATTTACTCTTCAGGTCTTCATAAATATACTTTGCGCTGTTGTATGATATGAAATTTTTTCATCTTTTCAATCTATTTAACAGTTACATTAGTTTGTGGTTTTAGATCTGTCGAGTTGAGGATATTGATGTTGATGGTCTAGTAGAAGGTTCAGTCATCCATTTTCACCGTGCAAGAACTATATCTGTCCGGTCTTCTGGAACTATAAGTGCATCTGGAATGGGTACACTTTCTTTTTCCTTAAATTGTTTCCTTTTGTTTTTCTTACATTTTCACTATTACCAATAATAAATTAACTAACAACTACTACTTTTTTGCTTTACCTCACTCGCACTAATGCTCTCTTAGGCACTCATATGTGCATACAGTTTATAGTCCATTTGTGGTCTTGAAGGAAAGAAAACATAGCTTGGTTAAAGATCGTGATGGAGCTGCATTTGTTTTCTGTTGTGCAGGCTGCACAGGTGGTGTTGGTAGAGGTAAAGTATTAGGCAATGGTATAGGAAGCGGTGGGGGACATGGTGGTAAAGGTGGGCTTGGATGTTTTAATCATAGTTGTGTTGAAGGAGGAATTTCTTATGGAAATGCAAACTTACCCTGTGAACTTGGAAGTGGAAGTGGAGATGACAGCTCCAGTAATTCGACCTCAGGTGGTGGTATCATAGGTATGTTTCGGCTTATTCTTTGGATAGATGCTTTTGGAACTTTTGTGAATATAAAGATCAAGTCTTTTACTCTCACGTCTTTAATTGTCTGAATAAATTTGATGTGCGAAAGACGATGAGTTTGTGCTGCTACTATTATGCTGTTGTTGTATTGGCTTCGTTCGCTGGCATAGTTTCTGTTCCCAGGAGTGGGAATGGTATATTTGTTCATCAGATTAATCTATGGCCAAATTAACTTCTTATATGTAAAGAAAACTGGTTTGTTGGACTTTTTTTTACTAGTTCATCTGAGCTGGTAGATATTTATTTTTTTTGAGTTGCTTATTTCATTCGTTTTCTGTCTGAGCAGTGATGGGTTCCTTTGAACATCCCTTGTCTAGATTTTCCGTTGAAGGCGCAGTAAAAGCTGATGGAGAAAGTTCAGAAAAACCTTCCACAAAGCAAAACTATGTTGTTAGAAATGGTTCAGTTGGAGGTCCTGGTGGTGGTTCTGGTGGAACGATACTTCTGTTTTTGCATACACTGGATATTGGTGAATCTGCACTTTTTTCGAGTGTTGGAGGATATGGTAGTCGTTTGGGGAGTGGTGGAGGTGGTGGTGGTAGGATTCACTTTCATTGGTCGGACATTCCTACAGGAGATGTCTACCAGCCCATTGCAAGTGTAAGAGGAAGCATTCACACTGGGTTAGTAGATAGTTGAATGTTCCAAGTATACATCCTGAATAGTTCTTGCGTCTATTAACACAATTCACAAGCGTTGCAATGATATCATGGATATTAATCACACTTATGTTCTCCGCTGGGGTTCATATTTACTATTTTCTTTTTCATATTATGTTGATGTTGTCTATCATTATTTTAGGGGTGGGCTGGGTGGACATGAGAATGCTACCGGAGAAAATGGAACAACCACTGGCAAAGCCTGCCCGAAAGGGCTCTATGGGATCTTTTGTGAGGTGATGTTGCAATTTTATGACATTTTCATATTTTTTATTGTTATGAATTATGAGTTTTTGTTTTTGGAAGAAAAAATAGCTCCCGGGGTGTGTGTTTTGTGGCGCAGGTTTTTTTGGTTTTGGGGGGGGGGGGGGGGGGAGGGGGGAGGAGATGGTAATGGGCATCTTATTTACAGTAAACATGTTCTTTTAGTTGAGAACTTTTTTATTACAGAAAGTTGGGTACTATATCTCATAGAGAACAGAACTTTTTCTGACATATCTACTTTTATTCACCGTGTCCCCCATTTTAACTCCATATTAAGAAGTTATTATACTGCAGCTCAAAAAGTTTTTATTTCTCATTGTTTGTATTTTGTCAATCTTGTCCAGGTAGCCCTTATCAGAACCTTAACAATGTTTGTAAATAATCTGTTTGTAATTTTTCAGGAATGTCCTCTTGGCACATATAAGAATGTTACTGGATCTGATAAAGCTCTTTGTCATCAGTGCCCTCCTAATGAGCTTCCCCACCGTGCCGTTTATATATATGTCAGAGGTATTTCTCTCAGTCAGTACCTGTGTTACATGTTATAAAGCTTGAATGGTGGACCACTTAAGAAAACATTGCAGCTCTCATTATCTGTTTAATTCTCGAATTGCTACTTCCATGTGTTGTTTTAAGCCGCTGACATTTTATGTCTGCTGAAAGTCAATATCAAATACTTTTCCCACTCCAGTAAGCTGATCTTAAGAACCTTTTGTTGTTTGTTGTAACAGGTGGTATTGCTGAAACACCTTGTCCTTACAAATGCATTTCAGACAGATACCACATGCCAAACTGTTATACAGCCCTTGAGGAGTTAATTTACACATTTGGCGGGCCTTGGTTATTTTGTCTTCTTCTCATTGGTCTCCTCATCCTCTTAGCGCTGGTGCTTAGTGTTGCTCGGATGAAATTTGTCGGAGTTGATGAATTACCAGGCCCAGCTCCCACTCAACATGGCTCTCAAATTGATCACTCATTTCCTTTCCTGGAGTCACTGAATGAGGTAAATTTTCTCTCATGATTACTATATCGATCTAGAATCTATCTTCAGAACTTCGCTTTCCTCCCTATCTTTTTATTGTTCATTTTGCCTTTTGTGGTTGGAAGTTGAGAAGGTGCTGTTCACTTTTCAGGTTTTGGAGACAAATAGAGCTGAGGAGTCCCATAGTCATGTTCATAGGATGTACTTTATGGGTCCCAATACTTTCAGTGAACCTTGGCACCTCCCCCATACTCCTCCAGAACAAATAAAAGAGATAGTGTAAGTTAACACTTTATTGTCATTGGATGTTCAAGTTTCTTAGATGATCCTCACGGTTGTGTAGTCATTAATTTTATAATCGAATCTATTATTGGGCCTAAATGCCTTTATTGATATTATCTGCATGGGTTTTATTGCTCTGCTGTTTATTTGATCTTGTAGATATGAGGGTGAATTCAATTCATTTGTGGATGAGATAAACGCTATTGTAACTTATCATTGGTGGGAGGGTGCTATGTACAGCATTCTTGCTATTCTTGCACCTCCCTTAGCATGGTCATGGCAGCAATGGCGCCGGAGGATGAAATTGCAACAACTGCGTGAGTATGTACGATCAGAATATGACCATGCTTGCTTGCGTTCGTGCCGTTCTCGGGCACTTTATGAAGGGCTTAAGGTTAGTTATAAAGAACTTAGTTTCTAATTGATAGACCACGGCTTTAGATGGCCTATAAAATTGTGAACTTTTATTGCATGGTCCATTCTGTATGTTTGTGTTAACTGTGCTGAAGTCCATCTCAGATTATTGATTCTTTGAGATAATTTAGGTTCGTCACAGCGTCGTGTGCGTGGTGTGTATGTATTTACAGATAGAATCAACTTCGTGTACATTGTATGTTGTATTTGCGACTGTCGGGCATATAAACAAATTACATAACTATTGATCTGGACTCTTGAACTGTACATAATAAATCCTGGTTTGGGGTATGCAGCTATTCGTGTTGGTTTGGGTACTGCAACAACTTGTGAAATACTTTTACTCTGCTTATCTCATTCTGATGTTGAATATATTTGCGTTCGCAAAATATGTTTCATGTATTCCAAATGCTAGTATGTAGTGGTGGGCTGTTTGTATTATTAACTTTTGATGCTTATCTTTTGTTTCTAGGTTTCTTCCTTATATCTTGTGTACACTGTACTTATTATTGACTCAGGGTATGGATTATGGAAGAGCATTGGAGTTGAACATTAAATGCTTGCGTTAACAATATTAAAACGCTGTGTTTCCATTCATGAAGTTTCATTCAGCTACATGATTTGTCTGTTATATGCTTACATTCCTTCCTTGAATGCTGTAACTTCTGATTTTGCCAGAGTATAACATTTGGGCTTGATGAATTCAGTACCATGGAGTCTTGAAAGATCGGCATATTCTATGTCTGTCTGAACTGTTTTCTATTTCTCTAGGTAGCTGCAACACCTGATCTGATGCTAGCATACTTGGACTTCTTCCTTGGTGGAGACGAGAAGAGAACAGATCTGCCACCTCGCCTACATCTGAGATTTCCAATGTCTTTAATATTTGGCGGTGATGGAAGTTACATGGCTCCTTTCTCACTTCAAAATGACAATATTCTAACCAGCCTGATGAGCCAGGTTTGCTATATGATAGTTCTTGGTCAATAATTTGTGCATGTACTTTTGTAGGAGAGATCTGGCTGAATCAACATCTTTTAATATTATAAATTCGTTTTTAATCAATGTTCATTTATCTGGATGGCAGTCAGTCCCGCCAACCATTTGGTATAGACTGGTAGCTGGCTTAAATGCACAGTTGCGCCTGGTTCGTCGTGGAAGGCTGCGAGCGACATTCCGACCTGTGCTTAGGTGGCTCGAAACTCATGCTAGTCCTACTTTGCGAATGCATGGGTTACGCGTTGATCTTGCCTGGTTTCAGGCTACAGCTTGTGGATACTGTCAGTATGGTCTTTTGGTGTATGCTGTTGGAGGAGAAAATGAACCTACTTCCATTGAAAGTTTTGGAGGAGGAAGACTAATCGAGCAACAGTTGCGGTAATGTGTTTGATATGTCAGTGTCAATATATGAATTATCATATATTTTTTTTTAATGTTTATGTTTTAATGGCTCTTATTACTTATTAAGATATGTAAGGTATTCTGCAACGAGACTGCCATAATACTAAACATTTCATTAGTTGAAATTTCTAAAGTTGAAAATTTGGGGACTAATAACGTTATATTAGAAACACTTAGTCATGGGGTATGATTGGGTGGGTTTATAACAAAAGAGTGGTATAATGCACACGAGCACACCTTTTTGTTGTGGGGTATAACAGATACATGTACAATAGAAGCATATTGCTGTATCTTTGGTTAAAGCAATTTTGGCACCACCCCACTATATGAGCCTTGCGCAGATTTAGGAGAGGTTAGTGCATGAAAAAAGTTTCTGTTTCTGTATATTCGGATGATTGTAGGCTGTATTCAATACATGTATTCCTCTGAAGTCTGTCTTTACTAATTCTGCCCTTGATTTGCAGTGTGAAGAGCATAGACAGGGAAAATCCATCTGGTCGTTTTGGAGAAGATGCACTCTTAAGCCGAGCCCAAAGAAGCAATGAAACTTGTATGAGGCTTAAAAGGA
>SKCR01027062.1:0-43058 GCA_019454045.1 Zanthoxylum bungeanum | reverse complement strand
AGTGAATCTCTACGAGTCAGTAGGAAAACGGGGACCAAATTGGAGTATGGACGCTCCGGAACGGAGAAAATGAAGTTTCAGTGTTCATCGGCTCTCGGAGTCGCGACGCGGAGCCTTGGGAGTCGAGACGCTCCAAAGTGCGAGTGAAACTGCAAGAGTTGGACGTCTCGGCATCGCAACGTGGAAGAGTGGGAGTTGCGACGTTCCTATGTGTGATGCTCAATGTCGCGACGCTCAAAGGTCAGTGTCGCGACGCTTAGTGAGCAATTTCAACCTTCAAATTAATCATAAACACTTTCAATTTTCTCCAATCATTTCAATACACCTTTAAACCAATTTTAACATCAAAATCAACCACAACACATATTATACGTCTAACATACATATATGCATTTGCTTGAATCAAAATACAAATCAATTTAGAATCTCATTATGAAATGTCTCATGAACAATTCTAGTTCACCCAAAGATGTCAAGTGATTCTAGAAATGGTAGTCATAGCTCTAAGCTTTAATCTAGAGTTCCAAATTCTTATTAATTATTTCATGTCCAAATCTTTAACCTAATTAACAAGCATATTGTGTTTATATTTCCAAAGCATCATAACACAATTTATTAGTCTTATTTCAACTTTAAGCTATGTAATCATGCATCCAATACATAATTCATCATTATATGTCTCACTAATGAAGAACATAACTTAAGAGAAGTTCAAACTTACCTGGTAACATTGATGCAAACATCTAATCTCATTCTCTTTGTTGAAATGGTTGGAGAACTTCCAAGGTTTGCAAGCTTGACTGCAATATCCAATATTGATTCCAATGCTAGCAAGCTCCACTCCAATATCCAATCTTGATTTCTCCTATACGAAATATTATAGAGACCTCACAAAACTTCTACAACACTTCTCTAACTTAGGCTAATTTCTCCAAGAATTGTTTGTATTTAGCTTTCTCAAGCTTAATTAAAACATTCATAAAATTTGCTATATATAACAAAACTTAGATAATTTTTAATTAATAAAAGTTATATAATTTTTAATTAATAAAAGTTATAATCAACTTTTATGTGAGCTTAATATAATTTGTCCAAATATGTATAATTAGGTGTGACTAATCACATTTGTCTATCATTTTGATTTAATCAAATTAAATCAATACAAAGATTATGAAATTAATCAGTTAAATGTCTGCGACTTTGATTTAATCCAATTAAATTAAGCCAAAAACACATATAATTACACATTTGCAATTACCATAATATCATCAAAAGATAAAGAGAAATTACGACAAAACCTTTGTGTAAATATTGAATTAATCCAATTAGGTCAAAGTAGATAATCAATGTTATCCAATAACACTTGATTATCTTAGTTGATAATTATAATATCGAATATTATCTTTTATCAAAATTAATCGGTTACCCAAGTTCTCAGCGAATACACTTTACATTGGGACTCTCTAAGTTCAGACACATTCGGCATATAACCCTAACTAATATGTACACAATTCGGCCACCTCCAAATTCGCGAAGAACACAAACGATATTTCTGAACTATACAAGTCGATGTCATCACATCTATTTAACAATCCCTCTATCACATGCTATTCGAGTTGTGCTTATGAAATATAGAATACACCGTCAAGTTTCCGAGTCGCACATCTCATGTCGACATTTCCACGATTCTTTACAACCGATGCGATCCACCATAGGTGATCGACATTGGCCAACAGATTATATCTTGATTCGCACTTGATTAACGAGTGCATCGATCCACACCCAACGACCATCTAGAGGCCATTCCATGAAATGTTTATGACATACATGACATCAAAGTGTGGTGGATCTCACACAAAATCAATGTTATCTTATAATCAAATGATCACATATGTTACTCGACTCAAATAGATTCCTATTGACGGGGGTGTGTACTTCCAACTATTATGAATCACCTATGAGCCATTCAATATTCGGTCCAACCAATATCTACACGTATATACGAGCTTCAAAGCTCATGGTACATCAGGTTTAAACCATTGGAACTCCAATTACAATATATGACATGTGATAGTCTTCTAGGTTATAGGACATGTGTTAGTCTTTTAAGTTATAGGACATGTGATAGTCTTCTAAGTTATATGAATTTGACAGTATTCCAAAACCAACGACTGTGAATAATTACTTTAAGAATAATTTACAATAATAATATTTATCCCAATGTCGGACCATCTAGTATCCAGTATTACTACAATACTATTCTAAGGTCGATGTTATTCTTAGCATATTTATACATCAATATAAAATGCATACTGATAATACCCTTAATAAGGTGTGAAATGAAAATGTAGTTATATTAGTAATAAATAATAAAATGTACAATATATTATTCGGATTGACACTCCAAACACCAACTCCAACACTTTCCTTAACAGGCTTTTACACACTTCACAGGCCCAAAGCCTTTTCTCTTTGATCCACTAATAATCCATACAAAAATTCTATTTATTTCACTCTATAGATATTTTCTCACGCATATCCCACATGCTTGTTTGTCATTTTCTGCAAATAAGAAAGAAAACAAAAACAAAAATAAAAACAATAAAAAAGAAGAAGACGAAGACATCAGAGTCGTCAATGAAAACAAGAGAAAGAAAAAATAAAAACAGAAGAAGACAAAGACATCATAGTCGTCTTAGCGATGAAGAAAACAAATAGAGATGAAGAAAAAATAAAAACTGAAGAAGACGAAGACGAAGACGAATACGAAGACATCAGAGTCGTCTTATAGATGAAGCAAAAAAAAAAAGAGATGAAGAAAAAACAAAAATAGAAGAAGACGATTATGAAATAGAGAAAAAAGAAAAAAAAAGGACGAAAGAAGAAGTTGATTAAAAAAAGAAAAAGAAAATGAAGCAGTGATGAAGAGGGAAAAAAACTATAAGCGTGCCTATAAATCGGCAGCTGCATCAGACATGTCAGAATCGAAGTAAACTTCCTCAACAACTCTATTTTTCTATAAACTCCTTATTCTCTCTCTTTCTGTAAACTTATTCTTCTTCTTCAACAACTCTATTTTTCTCTTCACTTGCTATTATTTTCAACGCAGCGTGTGAGGCAGTCGCCTCACGTCGCTTCTCGCCGAGTCGGCGTGAGGAGGCCGCCTCACTCGTTACGGTGCTGGAAAACATAAAATGCCATCGAGGTGGACGTCTTGACGCGCCTGCGCCGAGAGGCGGAGACGCGGCGCCTCCAGGTGCCGTCTCTGACTGTTTTTTAAAACATTGCCCTAACTCATCATATTTTTAACGTTATATTTTTTTGACTAAAGGAGAGAATATGAACATACACGTGAACTCTTGGTAAACATGATATTTGATTTGATGTGTTCTAATTTTTGTGTGTAGATCAATTGTTATTTGTGGATGAAAAATGGTCAGACATACTTTTTGTTTGCTCTTCAACGTACAAAAATCATGCGAGTCTTGACTTTTGTTATTAATGTCTGTTTGTTTATTATTAATGTTTCGATTTTACACTGTTACCATAATCTTAACTTTTGTTATTGTTACTTGAAATACAACAGCGCGTGTTCATTTATCTACACGATATTATTTTTTTCTTTTTTATTTTATTTATTAATGACTCCATTTCATATGATTATGTTTATGTTATTACTGATGCAAGTGTGCACAACTTGAACCAATTTATTTTTTTTGGCTTTTTAATTTATGGTTATGTTCCATATAATACTGATTCTAAAAAAATTATACTCTGATTCATGCTCGTTTAAAAAAATATAATTGTAAAGGTCGAGGCATCCCCCTAATTATGATGGAAAATATAACATTGTTAATTCAGTTGGGGTGACTTGGACGAGAATGGTTCATAAAAAAAACGTGTCATTGAACTATATAGATAATGCTCATAATCCGATTAAAAATTAGTTGATTAGCATCATAAAAGTAAAAAATCTATATGTGGTCATTTCAAATCTTATAACTTCGTATGATATAAATCTTTTAAAATCCAATAAATAAAAAATCATGATTAAAAAATCTTTAATAAAATCTTGTAAGTCATTACATTCTTAAATACTCTTTTAAAATCCACTGGATTTATTTATTCATAAATAATCTTTTAAAATCTTAATTGATCACTAATAAATTTTATTATTTTGAATATATATATATATATATATATTAAAATTCACACATTCATGAATATATTTATCATGCATTTTCACATGTTAAAGAGTCTTACCTTTTCATTCAAACACTGGATATCCAATTGTCCTTTAACCTAAAATTATAAAAATAATCCGAAATTATGATCCACTCCGAAAATAGCTGACTCCCCAAAATGTTTATGATAGGTTCAATTATTTTTTATAATCTTTTACTACATGTATATTTAATAATACAATAATGATAGATGTATTGAATAAGTATTCATTCAATGCAAAATTAGAATTAAATTGTTATTAAAAAGTATAATTATGTACTTATTATGTACTTGTAGAATACATATATCACTACTCTTAATTATAATAATAATTAAAATTCAATTACATATAAATTCTTATCCAATAATATCAATAACAGTTAATAAAAAACTATATATAAAATTTAACTCAACACCGAATCCAAATCCCTCTCAAATTTTTTATTATTATTTTTAACCAAAAATAAAAAATAAAAAACTATAAAGTCGGCCTATATTGAAGAATATCCCAAGGCCCAAGCATCATTGTGTAGAAAAATGAATGTCAAAAGATTGCAGTAAGATATTCTGCAAACAAAACTAATCACAAACTTGACTTTTATTCACATAAAAATTAGTTTAAGAGATCCAAGAGATGGAAGGAAGAATATAATGCAACCTACAAATTTACACTAATGGAGAGGAGTTGAAATCATTATGGTATTGCAACGACAGTCTCCCTATTAAATAAAATATAACATAACCAACTGGTAAGAACACGTTCAAAGTGAGGCATGTAGTTTTGGTGTCGAGGACATAAAACTGAGGATCTTTACAAGGGATGCCATGGAATTCAAGGCCACATTCAGCAATTCTTGTGAACAACCCGGTTTCACGATCTTCTGCACCTGAGACAGGACAGGAAATGCAAGCTCTGGAGTCCAACCAATGAAGCATAAAAACCACCAAAATACAATTGTTTCTTAGTAGTTTTTCGCAAGGACAGAAAATTCTAATGCTGCACGCTAAATCTAGGTTCAGTTTATATTCGTTGCCTCTTAAAATTTATCAGGATGTATTACAACACAATGTAATAGTAAATTAATTTATTCATTAACCTTGAGGTAAATCAAGGATGGCTATGTGAGACGCCTAAAAACCAGAATGAACGCAATAGATAGGTCTCAATGGTTTCTCAGCCACCAAAACTGAGTGAGCTGAAACCTGAAACCTTAATGAATTTGATTTAGAGTGTCTCCGAAACAGTGGAAGCTAGAACATTATCATCTAATTTCATCAAGTTCCTAAGTTTGAAAATCATGAATTTCTGCACAATTAAATTTCAGTAAAGCAGAAACAATGGGTGAATGTGTTATTTTTTACCACTTGCATTCATACCATGCAAGGTTACAAATACAGACTCACAGTGGTCACAAGTACTGAACTCAACTATAGAAATCATTGTTCCTAATTCATGGGGCCAGCTTCTGGAACCTTCTGACTTTTTAGTCCAGTCTAAAGCTAAATCTTCAAGTTCTTCAACAGTCATTTTGGTTTTAATTATGCTACCCACGCTATCATTTTAGCACTCTTTACGTTATGCCAATAATGAGAACTGAAAACAAAAAACTTGCAACCATAGACAGTGAACCATAACCTAAAATAGTGAAGAAGTTTAGTTTTTTTTTTATTCTTTTAAGATAGGGTAGGGGGTGAGCAAAGCCAAACTGATATTTTTTAGCTTCCTACCTCGCCTCAAGACTCGAACTCAGGTGGCCACTGGCCAGCCAAAGAAGGCTGCTTGAAAACCTCATGGTCAAGCCTTGTTGAATAAAGACAGAAAAGATTAAAGAAAAGCTTGGTTTAAAATATACCGTGTCAAGGTAAGCCTGCAGCTCCTCCATTTTCGTTATGTACACTTCATCTTCTGTGCGCAGCCCAGTAGAGTTCACATCATCATAAATTGCTCCCTCAACCTGAGGTAGTCCTTGATGTTCACAGAGGTCATCCATCAAACACTTTCAGCACAGCATCTAATTCACTTCTCTGGCATACGTACAAATGAGAGAAAACAAAGGAGGCCATCATAAGCTGGAAGGAAACGTATTGCGTGCATCATCCACAACAGTAAGCTTCGGTGTTATAGTTACCACTTCATAACAACTAAACAACAAACCAACATTGGTTTTCAGACATGTTGTAGATATATAAGATATATATATATATATAACAACCCAATATAGCTTGAGAAATAGAAAATGGCAATTTTATTGTTCACTTCATCAACACTTTATAGCAGCAGACCAAATTGTATTGTGAGCCAATAAATAAGCAATATTCAATCTTTTCTGGATACCCATTATAACCAAGTTTGATCAAACAATCAAACCAATACTTGAGAGGGAAACTTAAATTTCCTGATTTTGTTTTGGTGAAAACCATTTAAATTCAGTGGAAAATTTACACAAACTACTAATCTTTAGTGACTTAAACAATTTTACCAAGTAACTGTTCTCATAATAGGATTAAATTTAAAATAAAACGTAACCCTAATTGAAATTGCTTTGCATCCAATTGAAAATCCAATTATGAATTATACGAAAAATCATAACTATAGAAGGAATCCTTACCGTTTCGGCATCAACGGACGCTCCGAATATCCACTGCACTGACCGCTCTTGGACTATCCACTTTCTTCGGTTGTCCCCACAATTGACTTGACCGAATATAATAAGAAAAGGGGTCATTACAAGGGACCCAAATAGTTTGTTCCGTTGTCAAAAACATACACAATGGATTTTTTAAATTACCAATAAACCCTATAAAATCTTCAAAAATAGTCTTCATTGAGGGGTTATTAGTTATTTTGAAAAATTTAAGGGGCATATCTAAAGTTTTCGAAGACCGGGTTTCTCTGTCTGTTACGGGTCGGGCCAAGGGGCTTCGGCTTCAGATTTCGCGCCTTGCTTTGCACTCTTTTCTTGAGACCCTAATCCAATTTGAGTTAGGTTAGAGGTCCGGAGAATCGGATTTGTCGATTACTAGATTGATTCGCTAAATTTGAACACAAAAGTGATCAAGCAAACCGAATGGCATCATCATCTGTCGAGCCTGAATCAAAGGTAAACAATTTTCTTCAGGTTTTTTTCTTTGTCAATGTTTGTTTTCAATTCATTGTAAACATGGAAACTTTGATTTATTTTCTTAGGAAAATACAACGGGCGTAACTGATAAGTACAATGTCGAAACTGCAGAAATTCTTGCCAACAGTGCTCTGGTGAGATTCCAATTACTTGAAATGCTTTTTTTTTTTTTTTTTTTAATTTTCTTCTATGCGTTCAATTCAAGTTTCCTCATTAGTACTACGTTTTTTTTTCCTTCAGCATTTGCCCGTGACACAGGCAGCGCCTATATATGAGCAACTTCTTTCTGTGTTTCCCACAGCTGTGAGTTCCATTGGCTGTAACATTTGTTATTGCTGGTCTAACAATATGTGGAGCAATTTAATGTTTTTTCATAAGCATTTGGTAGTTTAATGTGTCATTACTTGAATTGTTTGAGCCATTCTCTCTCTTCTCTTCAGGCTAAATTTTGGAAGCAATATGTGGAGGCATACATGGCTGTAAATAATGATGACGCTACAAAGCAGTTATTTAGCCGATGTTTGTTGATCTGTCTTCAAGTTCCCCTTTGGTACTTCTTTTTTATACTTTTTATGTTACTGTGGTACTGTTTCATCAATTTTCTTTCTGAACATGATCTAGCTGAATTCCCTATTCTAGTAATTGGAGCAATTTAAATTTGTTTCCATCATGAATTTTGCTGCCTCTATCTTTACTTTTTGTCGCTTCTTCTGAAACCAATTTCATTTAATTAATTCCATCATGTTGCCTTTTACTTTGGCTTTATAGGAGATGCTACATTCGATTTATCAGGAAAGTCTATGAGAAGAAGGGGGCAGAGGGCCAGGAAGAGACTAGAAAAGCTTTTGATTTTATGCTCAGCCATATTGGTGTGTTTTTCCTTCTGAATTTTAGGTTTGTTATTACAGTGCTTCATTTTAACACGTGTTTTACATTATTTCTCTTTAGGAATAGCAGCCAATTTAATCCGGCTGATAGTTTGAGTCTTCAGTAGAAATGGTGTTGCTTGCAAATTAGGGTTCAAGGAATCCGAAAAATCAAAAAGATAATTGGGAATAAAGACATGACTAAACAGAGAGAGAAGTTGCAAGAGTGGGGGAAAATATAGATCAAACCCAATCTAGGATTTAAAAAGAAGAGAGAGTGTGGTAAATGAGAGCAAATGGCTCTTCATAAGTCTACCTGCTGAGAGTTGCCACTTCTACATTCCTAATTTAAATCTTTCATATATGCTTAACGTCTAACAAAACACATGAAAAGGAACCCTAGCCTAATACTAGGTAAGGACTGGGAATTAATAAATTTTTAACAATTTTTCTATGCAAATCTAATAAAAAAAAATCCTCCTCTTAAAATATTATCTCTTTTGGCTAAAAGAATAACTTAATGCACGACTCCCTGAATTTCTTGTTGTTAGAAGTTGGCTTTCCCGAATATGTTGTCTAAATGAAGCAAGAGTTTTGCAGTAGTTGGCCATGTTTTGGTTGAAACAAAAGGTTCGAAAAGTTAGCCTTATAAGCCATAACAAGTCTTACAAAAATCCTGGCTGCAATTTATAAAATTCTTTTGCAAGTAATTTCTATACCTTTATGAGCTTATTTCTGCTGCATGTGTTACCAGGATCAGATATAGCATCTGGGCCCATATGGGTGGAATACATCACCTTTTTAAAGTCATTGCCAGTATGTCCAATTCTTTTTCCTTTTTTCTGTTAACAGTATTTATACTGTTATCCTGAGGGCCAAAGCCCGGAATGCAAAGCAATTTGCTATGAGAAGGAGAATCACCAATTGTTTGCCAAAGGAAGTGTCTTTATACCATATTGCTTACAAGTGTAGATGATCTTGCAGGTTCTAAATGCACATGAAGAGTCACATCGAATGATTGCTATTCGGAAAGCATACCAAATGGCTGTTATTACTCCCACCCATAATGTTGAGCAACTTTGGAGGGATTATGAAAATTTTGAAAATTCTGTTAGCCGTCAATTGGTAAGTCTTTTGTTTAGGATTGTATTTGCTGTCTTGGTATGTGTGTGTGAAGTTGGTTGTGCACCTATGTGCATGAATGAGAGTGTGCCTGTCAGAGTATTAGCATTTTGAAGATTCTGATTCTGTCAGCTCCCAACTATTGATTTTTGGGACTGGATTCTCAGTGTGTGTTTATGGGTGGGTCGGATATGTGTGTGTGTGTGTGTGTGTGAGTGATAATAATAATAAATATAGGACTTGTAAAATGATGATATCTTCTGGACAGGCTAAAGGGCTTTTGTCCGAATATCAATCAAAATACACCAGTGCTAGGGCTGTATATCGGGAGCGGAAGAAATATGTTGAGGAAATTGATTGGAATATGCTTGCAGTGCCACCAGCTGGATCTTACAAGGTAGTTTTCTACTTTTCTCTGATGCTCTTATAGTGGTTTGACCTGGAGATGCAAGAGTGGCCCTTGGCTGGAGCAATCCTGTCTTCTTACATAGTGAGCTAGTAGAAGTTTGGTGACTTGTCTTCACTATAAAATACATGATATATCTGCTCTACAGAACTGCCTACTTTTTGAACATCCCCTATAATTTTGTGTCTTGTCATACTCGACAGTCTAAGTTATATTTGTCATCAAATGTTATAGTCTGTGGTTTTATGATGACAGGAAGAACAGCAGTGGATCGCATGGAAGAAGCTTTTAGCCTTTGAAAAGTAAGTCTGACCGATTTTATCAAATAGTTTCAGACAGTTATAGTTATTGTTGTTTTATATTTACTGTCCTCTTCTTGTATGCATGTGTGGTTTTATGTCAATGGTAGTTTGTTGGTTCTGGTAGCACTTACAGTTATTTTTGTTGATTCTGGTAGCACTTATAGTTATTCTTAGAATTTGATTTCAAACTAAATCAAATACAACTGTATTGCAGGGGAAACCCTCAACGGATAGATGCTGCATTGTCCAACAAGCGAATCATATTCACCTATGAGCAGGTAGAAGAGAGGACTATTTTGCAGTTCTTGTGCCCTAAAAGAAGTAATTTTATTGGCCAATGAAGCACATAATCCTTTAGTGGGAAATATGGAAGTCAACCTAAATGCTTTTTGAGCAGTTAAATTGCTATAATTTTTGAAACTATTAATCTAGTTGTCATTGTAGTTAGATGTGTTTGTACGTGAGAATGTTTACTTCAACCACATTACCTGATACAATGAGGGGGTTCTATTGACATTTGTGAGTTAATCTAAATTCTAAAACAAACTGCTGTACAAATAGCAGTATGTGGTAGGCTTTTACTAGAGTTTTGTCTCTCACTTTAGATGCATTTCTTTTTCAACAACATAACTTCACAAATTTCTGTTTCTTATTTCATTGTGTTAATGAGTTGGTTACTGGATTGCTCTGGTGTCCAGTGTATGATGTATTTATATCATTACCCGGATATATGGTATGACTATGCTTCTTGGCATGCAAAAAGTGGCGCTGTTGATGCTGCAATCAAAGTATTTCAGCGAGCTTTGAAGGCTCTTCCAGGTAATTAGTTCATTTTTCTCTCTCAAGGAAGAGTTATTAAGAATTCTTCGATACTTCTGTTTTCTTCTTTATTGCTAGGCTGATAAATAGGTATTTAAATTATTTTAAGTGTCAAAGTAACTGCTATTTGTCTGCCTCCTTTCCTTTAAATTATCTTAAGCTTTTTCCTTCATGCTTATGATCAGATTCAGAAATGTTAAGGTATGCTTTCGCAGAGCTAGAGGAATCTCATGGAGCAATTCTGGTTTGAATATTCTCAGCCTTCTTCTTTTTTTTTTTTCCCCAAAAGTAAAATACATTGATCTCTTGCTTTCCTGCTCTTTTAACTCTGCGATGTCTTTCATGCAGTCTGCAAAGAAATTATATGAAAGCCTCTTGAGCGATAGTGTTAATACAACAGCACTGGCGCATATACAAGTAAGGAGCTGTTGGTTGCTAAGTGCACATTTTTCATAACTAACTATACTGTGTTGACATAATAACGTTGGGAAGCTGGAAAAAATTGGTAGCACTGCATATCTAGTTTAGCTTAGATTTGGAGTTTGAAAAGTTAACAATTAATTGGTCTCAAATTGCAGATTTAGTTCTGGATTGATGTTTTTCAAGTTTAGCAAGTCCGACCCATAATTTATAACCTACAAGGCATATGGTTAGACCCTAATGAGTAAAAGCAAAGAAACAGAAGAAGTTAATTCCTAAATTTATTCTCAAAATTTTATTCAGAATTCCAGTTTGGATCATTCTCTTTATTTGTTGATGAACTGGAAAGATTTGCCTTTAAAGAGATAATAGTCAGTTCTGAGATATTATTGCATCAAATTGACCCATCTAATACGATGTGACTTTGGCATTTCTCTAATCACTCATAAGGTTCTCCGTAGTCTTTTCTTTCAAGGTAAAGTGTGATCAGGTAACCTCATTGGAAAAATACAGAAATATTTGATTGCATAGCATGCTGTCCACCTTTATAAAAAGTTTGGTATCATTTTAAGTGATTTTAGTATGAGTTTTGCTTTTACTAAATAGTAAATTCTTGAATGATAGGGAAGTAAGTGAAGTGTCCTAACTTCGAATATCTCTCGAGTATCCTTAGAATGGAGGATTGTAGTTTTTGGAAGCTCGTTTTCGTGTAGTTTCTCATGCAAGTCCTTTTTAATTGGCTTATTTACCATGACTCTTTTCTGCAATTCCAACCGGCTCTGATGTGGAAGTTCAATTGTTCCTTCCATGATGTTTCATATTTCAGTTTATTCGTTTTCTAAGGAGGACTGAAGGTGTTGAAGCAGCTCGCAAGTACTTCCTTGATGCTCGCAAATCCCCAAACTTCACATACCATGTATATGTTGCGTATGCCCTGATGGCTTTCTGTCTAGACAAGGACCTAAAGGTTTTTTTCTTTCATAAATTATGTGGTAAAACTTTATATATAATGAAGCACCACCGCTGTAGCACTGTTCTTATTGGCAATAGGATTGTATGTATAGAAAGCTATATCTGAGATCTGATAAAGAAGGCAACTTTTATCCTCATATTGCAGGTCTTTTTTCTCTTGTATGGACAGGGGCAGGGCATCTGATGAATGAGTTAGATTTTATAAAAGTTATATTGCAATGTTATTTGGTCTGTTAGATTATTTAATAATTATATTACAATGAGATTCTCTTGTCTGCTCTCCTCTCTCTCAACTACTGTAACACCCCACTTGTTCCGTTGGCTATCAACAACTAACTATATGCCGTCTCTTGTAAGAAATTGGTTAAATTGTAAATAAATATAGAAAGTTGTGTGGAAGGTTTCTTTACAGAGGATATACATTTGTGCAGCTTGCTCACAATGTTTTTGAAGCTGGATTGAAACGTTTCATGCATGAGCCTGCATACATACTTGAGTAAGTTCGAATCTTGATCTAAAATCTTAAAAAATATATGTATTACAGTGCTTCTATTGTGGTTATTTTGGAGTTGTGTCACACATTGTCAATGAACTGTCATTAGATATCCATTATGCGTCTATGTTTATGTAGAGAAGTTGTTGAGTTCTTACTGATCATGTAGCTTCGTTGTGCTTTGATTAATTATTTTTGGTGTTCCAGATATGCAGATTTTTTGTCACGTCTGAATGATGATAGGAACATCCGGGCTTTATTTGAGAGGGCATTAAGCTCTCTACCACCAGAGGAATCAATTGAGGTACAATGTCTATATATCTCTTTCATATTTAGGAGCATTGTGCTGTGTTGTGTTGAATAAGATGTAAATTTATGTGTTATTTGGGCCTTTCTAGAATCTTGTATGGTCTTTTCTAGTTAATATGCTGCCAGTTCAGTCCTCTTTTGTGTTTTCTGAAGTTTCAGGAGTGACTTACAATTAGGATACGAGAAGGAAGAGAGTGTCTCTAGACTTGGTTTAGGCTTAACTAAGTTATCAGCTCCTCACCACATATTGTATTCATAAGAATGAGAAAGTTAATTATACCCCAAATAACTAGCTAAGAAAATAATTCTCCAACAGTTTTTTGAGCTAAGTTTATATTTATTATTTCAAAGACTGATTTATTCCAATTTTCAGTCATTCTTTTGGTTATTGCTTATTGCTAATGTTTGTGATAAACCTCTTTTGCAGGTATGGAAACGGTTCACCCAATTTGAGCAAATGTATGGAGATCTAGATAGCATGCTGAAGGTAGTGATTTTTTGCTTTTAATTATTGTTTTTGTGTTATCCTATTTCCTTGCATGAGTATTCTCTCCCTCTTTGATTTTGAAGCTTTAATGCACTTCTTGGACAATTTATTTTTGAATAAATCATATATTTCTTGATATTTTATCCTATTGTTCGATCTTTCAAGAAGTTCCTCCATTTCTGTTTCTTTGTTCCTCGCCAAAGTCATAAATATCAGAAACATATAATCAATAGAATTAGCACTTAGGAGTTCTGGAGTGGGCATGTGTCAGCAGTCGTGTTCCCCTTCAAAACTAAGATTCCTAGCAACAGATGTCTCATATCCTTTAAAAGATCCATAGGTGCAAGTGCAAGCAATAGAATTCTAATTTAATGAGTTAGCCATCACTGCTAACTGTATCTCTAAATGATGACGGAGAATTGGAGATTGTTCATTGAGTTGGGGTGGATGTCACATCTAGCTTATGTATTTAAACTCACACACTTATTTATATATTATATTTGTTCCATTTGAACCTTAACTTTTGTCAACTTGATATAGGTTGAGCAAAGAAGGAAAGAAGCTCTTTCTAAAACTGGTGAAGAAGGAGCATCTGCACTGGAGGATTCGCTGCAAGATGTTGTGTCACGTTACAGTTTCATGGATCTTTGGCCCTGCTCTTCAAAGGATCTGGATCATTTGGTCCGACAAGAGGTACCTTCTATCAGAACATGCTATATTTATTATAGATTCCAGCCATAAATACGTCGATGTTGAGATTTTCTTAATTTCTTTGTTTATTACGATCCTTTGACTTATTAAGCTATCTATGTTACATTCCCTATGCAAAATTGTACATAGAGAAACATTTGAGATATTCGAGATTTTGTGCTGGTACATATTTAAGACCATACTTTGAAAGTGTTGTTGTTATTTGATTCTCGTATTTGGCCTACACTTTTCAGTGGCTTGTGAAAAACATTAATAAGAAAGTTGATAAGTCAGCTCTTCCTAATGGATCTGGGATTGTAGGTACAAATTTACATGTTCTTAAGTCATATTTGTGGTTATAGTTAGTGTTGGTATTATCATCTCATAAAAATGTCTTTCTTTTTGGGTAGATAAGGGTCCTTCTGGCCTGACAAGCAATTCAACAATATCTGCAAAGGTTACATACCCAGATACTTCTCAGATGGTTATTTATGATCCAAGGCAAAAACCTGGTATGTGATTATTTAAATAATATTATATTTTAACTATTCTTTAAGTAGTATTCGATGGTTTTAATTCTGTTATACGTCAATTCTAGCATTTGGTTTTGGAGTGTTACGCAATTCTTTTAGTCGTGTTTGGTAACAGTTTCTTCTTTTTACTATTCTAAGGCAACTGGTACTGGACTTGTAACAGCATGTATAATTAAATACAATGTAGCTATAACGTACCTTGCATTTCAGTCTCATACCTCTTTCAAACTTTATGTTCAGAAGACACTTGCCAGATGTAATCTAATTTTTTTTTTTTTTTGCTTTTAATATCTATGGTGGATGTGGTTTTTACTAAATGTGTGTTCATATGTTTTATTATAGGAAGTGGAATTTCTCCTAGTAGAACAGCAACTGGAGCCCCTTCTGCACTCAACACCTTGTCTAATCCGATGGTTGCAACGGTCGGTGGTGGAACAGTGAACCCGATCGAAGAAATGTTAAAAGCAACACCACCTGCACTAGTTGCATTTTTATCAAACCTGCCTGCTGTGGAAGGTAATTGATCAACAACTGGAACCGGCAAAAATCATAAAGAAATTTTCGAAAATCATTATATTTTTAGATTATAATTCTAATCTTTGCTTCTAAGACACGATAATTAATTAAGAAGAAATCAAGTTTAGAAAATTTGTATAAGGAAATCGATAACTAACTTTGCATTTCGAGAGAAGATAGTGAAGTTTGTTTTTCCGGGCTTCCACTGCAAAGAAATTTGGGAAGGGGTTTCGAGATAGCTAGTAATCTTTCATGGAAAATTGTTTCTATGAATCTAGGGGCTGCTTCACTTGGAGTGCGCATTTAGCTACGACTTTTGAATGATTGCAGATCCCATTTACCAATTCCTTGAGTATTTTTGTTCCTTTTAATTCTTTTCGAATGATTGCAGGTCCAATCCCAAATGTGGATATCGTATTATCTATTTGTTTGCAGAGTGACTTACCGACAGGACAGACTGGGAAATCATCAATGACTTACCCAACTCCAATACCAACTGGCCCTGCTCCTAGTGCAAGCGGCATTTCTGGTTCAAACAAATCACATCCCACCCATAGTGGTTCCTCTTTTAAACCGTCAAGGGATAAGCAATCTCTAAAGAGAAAGGACACGGCGCAAGAAGATGATGAAACCACAACTGTCCAGAGCCAGCCACTACCCCGAGATGTTTTTAGGATACGGCAGATGAAGAAAGCTCGAGGAGCTGCTACTTCACAACAGACAGGATCAGCATCATATGGAAGTGCTCTTTCTGGAGATCTCTCTGGTAGCACTGGTTGATTCAATTCTTGTCAATAACTTTTCATCAATTTCTTGTAGAAAAATTCTATGTAAGAGAGTTGTTTGATAAAACCACTGGGATGCGTACTCAATTGTCAAAGCTAACGCTTTAACCTTGCATGCTTTGGCTTTCTCCACGGACGCCATGGCTGCTTTAAATGATTTCTGAATGAAAAATCAACATTGTCGTTTATCAGCAAACTCTTGAACAACCGTTATGTCCTTCAATATCCATTTCAAACAAGATCAAAAGACGTAAAAACTTGAAGGCTACTGTTAAATATTGTACCATAAAAGTTGGGTACTTTCAAAATCTAACAAGAAAATAGTGCAAGAGGGAGTTTTGATTCATAAATGTAGACAAAAGGGCACCGTATTTGTGTTAAAAGCTTGAAGCGCGTTTGAGCGGGTCTTATTCACGAGAATCAGCAAGAAATATGAACACGAAAGTAGCTAACAAATCATCGGAGCCCAGAAACTTCATCACGAAAATGGATGATAATTTCGCGCACAAACTCGCAATTATTTATTTGATGTAGATAGATTTGGTAAATATTTTAACATGTTTGGTAATTTAAAACAAAATCCATTTCGGGTACCGTACAAATTAGGTAATAACTAAATATGGGTATCAGCTAATATTAGCAAATTGTCTCTACTTAACAAATACAGGTGAGATCAACAAAAATGATGGGAAAAAAAGAATAAAAACTTTTAACTCATCACTTTTACAATAACAAATGATAATTTACTCAAACGCCGTCAGAATTCTTATTGCAATAGCAAAACCAAATGGAATAGATCAAAAAATTCATTATATATATTTTCTTAACATAAAATAAAATTACATATTATTATTTATGAATCACATTTTTTTAATAGCAAAACCAAACGGAATAGATCAAATTTTGTTTATTAAGACAAACAATCAAATGTTGATTTATATTTAATTATTTTCACCAGGGTTTACTGGCTTTCACAAATTCACTGAATTCATAGGGGAAGATATTGGAACGGAAGAAAGTGCACTGAACTCGGTGATACTAGCTAACAATGATGAAATGGTATTGTTTCCACTGACAGAACCAATGTCTATAAAGCTTAAGAGTCAGATACAAACATTCTTGGACGACAATGGGGGAGCTGGAGTGCAGCATTTAGCACTCAAAACTCAGGATATTTTCAAGACTGAAGAAGATGAGGATGATGAGTGGGGTTGGTGGATTTGAAATGTTGCTGCCGCCAGTCCACCGCCAACTTATTACAAAAATTTGAAGGATCTAATTGGGGATGTATTTAGCAATGAACAGATCAGAGCGTGTGAAGAGATGGGGATATTATGGTTGACAAGGATGATCAGGGTACCCTACCCTACTTCAGGATTTTACCAAGCCGGTTGGAGATAGGTATGTATCCCTTCATTATGTGACCTGGATTTTTAGTTACAAATTAGGAAATAAATCTATGTAAATAGGAAATAAATCTTGACCATTCATTAAGAAATATTACACATGTAAATTGATCCCTAAAAACTAAGTAAATATTAGCAAATTTTGTGATGAATACTGGATCCCAATCCCTTAATAAAACTCGTGCCAAAAAAACAAGAGCCTAATTTCAATACAGTACTAACCCTAACTACCCGTCTCTCGTTTCAAACTCAACTGTCACCACCGATCCGGCCGCCGGCCGAGAACGTCCTTGGTACCGCGTATCGCCACTTCTAGCAGAGTATCTCCATTGTCCGGAAAGCGACGGTCACTGCACTGTAGAGGAAACCAAGGAGCTTCACCCATTATCGGACTTGATGAATTTCTTCGAGGTTTTGCACTGAATCTATTATTTTCTACCCTGATTTTTCAAAGGTATCAGACCTATTTATTTCTTGTCTCTTTATTTTTATGTAGTTTATATTATATGCTTCCGTATAGGACGATAGGTCTAGAAATTGAAGGAATGTGGAAAATTCTTTGACATGCCACGAATTCCTCATCTGATCTACACACTCATATGATCCCCGCCCTCTCGCATGTACAAAGGTTTCCTCTATTGTACAATATCCAATGACTATAAAATGCTCTTTGATTGTGAATGCTCCATCCAAGTAAAATGCTATTTTTAGTTGCTTGTTTTATTTTATAATTTTTACGAACTCTTTGTTTTTAGATATATAACTCTTTTGCTCTTGGATATGATCATATGAACTTGTGATTTAGATGTAATTATATGAACTTGGATATGAACTTTTGCTCTTGGATATGATTATATTTTATAATCTTATATGGAGCTCTTACTTTTGGATATGAACTTTGTGATTTATAAATGAAATTTTGGATTGAAACTCTCAAAATAATAGTTAAATATCATTTATTGCTAATTGATAGTTTAATACACACTTGTACATTATTTTTCTATGAATTTTTACACATTTGTAGTATTTTGCGCCTTACATTCGTCAGGCGCGCGCCTAGGCTCCAGGACTGTTTGCGCCTTAGTGTGCCTCGCGCCTTTGATAACACTGCAATGGATTGTTTGTTAGCAATATTTAGTGATAAAAGGTGAGACTTCCTATCCTACATAGAAAGAGCATAGAGAGTATTCTATGTTTATAAGTTTTCTCACACCTAATTATTTAAATTGGTATTGAAATATTTGGAGGGAAATTATTGGAGGGAAACACAAATATTTGATAATATTTGACATATAATATTTAAAGTCAAAGATTGGCACTTGGGATAGTTTAATACACACTTGTATATTATTTTTCTATGAATTTTTACACATTTGTAGTATTTTGCGCCTTACATTCGTCGGACGCGCGCCTTACGCCTTCAGCCCCGCACCTAGGCTCCAGGACTGTTTGCGCCTTAGTGCGCCTTGCACCTTTAATAACACTGCAATGGATTGTTTGTTAGCAATATTTAGTGATAAAATGTGAGACTTCCTATCCCACATAGAAAGAGCATAGAGAGTATATTATGTTTATAAGTTTTCTCACATCTAATGATTTAAATTGGTATTGAAAGATTTGGAGGAAATTATTGGAGGGAAACACAAATATTTGATAATATTTGACATATAATATTTAAAGTCAAAGATTTTGAAATTCCGAATTTAATTAAATCAATTTAATTATTTTCGAATTTATTTTTGACAGTTTTTTATTAGAAAAAAAAATTACTTCCAAGTGTATGGTTGTGTGACTTGTGTCCAAACCAAGGGTTGTGACTTTAGGCTTAAGATTTTATAATATATGTGTTTCTCTTCTAAAAAATTATTCAATTCTTCTCAATCTCTCTATTGCAAAAACGTGTTCTTTCTATGTTCTTGTGAGAATTTCTAGAATTGCTATCTAGAAATTCTGTGTGGTTTTGTATACCCTGAAGGAATTGCCATTAATCCAGTAGCAAAATAGTGGGGGCATAATTCCTTCAAGGACAGTGAATACACGTTCAAAGCCTTTATCAATTATTGGTTCTGTTTCTTTTTTCTAACATTGTTTTCAGAACAGTATCACTTTCTCAAATCACGAAGTTGGCTGCCTAAGTAAAATGTCTAAAGGTTTATGAGACTCTGAATACAGAGAGTTTTTTGAAAGAGTATTTATTATTGAGAGCTTTTTGAATGCACATTTTTTTCCATGCAGTCCATCCGTACTTTTATATACAAATGGTTTCAAGAATAATTACAACTTTTGACGAAGTCTAAGCTTGTGGGAGTCGTGTCGTAATTATCATTTTCTGAGAGAAAAACTATTCTAATACACACCCAATGCATTTGCTGCATGATTTTATGTCTAGGTATGGAGGCTACTAGAAGGCAGAAGCAAAACTGGATTTTTTTGGGGGAATGGGGGGTATTTTTGGAGAGAGACTAAAGAGGAGTGTTAAAATAATTTTTGTTGAGTGTGAAAAGCTTCTCTCAACTGAAATATGTAGATAAAAGCCAACTCGGCCCAATTAGCAAAATCACACAGCTCTTTTTGTGTTAACTAACCCCCAAAAACCCAATTAATAAATTATTGCATTCACACGTCATCATCACTACCGCCGCTGCAAAACACACACTCCTCTGTTCTCGTGCGTCGTCTGTCTTCTTAGTAAAACCTCTAATCCATTCTCCTGCTTCATCAAAATCCTTTTTTTTTTTTTTAATTTCTCGAAACCCTTATTCCCCATTTTACTTTCCTTCATTGGGCTATTTACTGTGTCCATGTACGATAATTATTCTTTTTAATATTTGCAGATAAATGGCGTATAGAGGGCGTGGACGTGGACGAGGTGGCTACGGAGGTGGCGGCTTTGGCTATGCCAAACAAGAACCTTTTGAACTTTTCCCTGTAAGTTTATAGTTTCTTCCTTTTTATTTTTGAGTGCTTAACATTCTTGGCTATTCAGAATTTTAGACATTTTAATGAGGCCAAAATTTATTTGGTATAGGTAAAATATGCATGCATTAATTGGTAAAACATGTTTGAATATCTAGAGGTAAAAAATGAATAGAATTTCTGTGTGTCTTTGAATTTTAATGTGAAAGTTTTCATTTTGCAAATGTAGGATATTGAGTTACCTGACCACAAAAATGTGCCAGCAGAAAGGAATTTAATTCTTTGGAATTCAAGGTTGCTAAATTATTGGAAATCCTCTCCGTACTTTCTGGAAGAGAATGTTAATAAGAGTGAGTATCGTGTTCTTCGAGTTCTCTATTTCTCGATGTTTTATTCAGTTGTTAGCTGGAGAAACTAGAAAATGGAAGAAAGAAAAATATAGTTGGAAATTCAACATTCATAGTTTGATACAAATTTAGTTAGCAAAGATCTTAATGTGACCGAATTTGAATTAGTAAGGTAAGATGTTTAGTTCCTCCCGTTAAACTGTTATGTTAACTTGTGGCAATTTTCTGCCTTCTTGAACTTGATGTCAGAGAGCCAAAGCGTGGACATAGAAAGATATTCTGACCGGAATAAGCCGAAGGTTACATCAAACCGTGGATCAATCAACCAATTTCTACATCTCCGATCTAGTAATTTTCCTGCAGAACTGGTTCGAGGTTGGCAACTGGACAATATACTAGTGATATCTATGTAATACATGTTAACTTAGGGTTTTAGATTCTGGAGACTCATTTGATGGTGCTATAAAATGTCAGATTCAAGGGAGCTGCGAAATCCAAAAAAGTGCATTGGAATGCAGATGCAGGTTTTATGAGATCCAAGCTTACAACTTTTATTTTTCATTTATTAATCATTTTAGCTCGTGTCTTGCCATCCATTTTTCTTTTATTGAGTGTAGTTATGTCATGTGTTGCATACATCTTTAGTCTTTACTAGTTAGGCAAGAAGTGAAATTTGACGTCCATTGCTAGATCCATTTGATTATTTGATCTGCTAAACTTATACTAGTTATATTTAACAATAGAGTGAATACTGGGAATCGGTAAATAGTAGTTTTGTGTCTCACTTTTTACTAAACTTCAAATGAATTATGAATGAATGAAACTAAACTCCTTTAGTGTACTTTAGAATTTAGATTTTTGGCTGTGTATTCTTTTAAGTGTTTTTGGTAACCTGTTTTCACTATTGCCTTGCCAACTGTACCATACCATTTCTTTTGTTTTCTGATAGCTCTAGACCCGCTCTAGACCCCATTCAGTGGGCAAAATATCTAAAGCATTTTGCTTGTTCATATCTGTTCAAGATTGGCCTGTGATGGAAGATGTTTATGTGCGCTAGAGATGTATTCCGGTATTCCTAATGCAAAAGAACTATTTCTATAGTGGAGATTCTTTCTTAATGATTTGTGACATGACAAATACAATTCAATAGGCCGATCTACTTTAGTAGGTTTTTTAAGTATTAACCCATCAGTATCAATCTTCTAGTTGATATGTCTTTCTTGAGATTCTGATTACATGCCACTTTCATGAATAATTCTTATGTCAACGTATTATCAGGGACATGCAATTAACCTTGTTTGAAGACTTAGAATTTTTCAATATGAACTTCCAAATGCACTATCAATGACAACTTTATGATTTAGGGAGTTACCATAATAATTAAATGAACCTTTGAATTCAAAATTAGCCATGCTTTCTAGTTTTTCAACTCTCTCTTATAATATACAGCCTAAGGATTTAGTCAAACTGATTTATATGTTCCAATGATAGGTATGCGGAAGTTAGATCTTTTTGAAAAGCTTGAACAGAAGTTTCAGGTAAACATTTCTAGTGTCAATAACTTATACTGCTGCAACATTTTTGAGAAAAAACATCTGGGAAAACTTATTGGTGATTCTTTCTTTTTCTGTAGGGCCAAGAGGAAAAAGATGAAAAGGAAAAGAAAGAAGGTGAAGATGAGGATGAAGATGATGATGAAGCAGCTGGAGAAGCTGAAGAAGAATTCAGTGACGATGGAGATTACAATCAGGTTTCAGTCAAACAATATAGTTGTCTATTCATTTATGGTGATTCTTACTTTAATATTGTTGCTGTTTTCAAATTTCAATGATGTTCCAAATAATAAAATGATCAAAAAAACTTCAATTGAAGTTTCTTTTCATAGACTAGGAGCATGTTATCACAACCAGTGATGTAACTGCATCTACTTTGGTAAATCAGGTGGTGCGCTGGTCAGTTGATTAACTTGTAGCATGCTTCTTTTTCTTCTTCTTTCCTTTTAACTTATCAATTTATAAACATTTAAGTTAAAGTCATTTTATGGTGTATTTTTAGATAAAAGTTACCGATGCTCTTAACATTGTTGCAGAACATCGACTTTGATGACGACGAAGACGATTTTAACATGGACGACGGCAATGATGGTATGCACCTTCTTCTTTGTAATAACATTTTGACTTGGTAGATGCTTTTAGAAATCCATTGCATTTGCACATGGTAACAAGTTGTTTGTTGTTGTAGATGAAGCAACATACTAGTTCTGCTTTGTGTTAAATACCGGCCTACACCTCGTATTGCTTGGGGCAAGTTCTGTAGATTGAAATACTTTTTTTTTTTTTTCAATTTACAGATATTGAAATTAAATCGTCAATAAGACAAATAACATTTTGTAGATTTCTTAGAGATGTTCTATGTAAAAGATTCTTTGATAAACTGATTGGGTTCATAATCAAATGTCAAAGCAAACATTTTTTATTTCTGGTCTTGTGAATGGACCGAAGCAATCAGGTTGCCTATTGCATACAAGTATACAAGGATCAAGAATCATCATCGAACTGCTTAAGAAGCTATTTACATAGGACAATCAGGCGTATAAGAAGCCACCAATCACCTTAGTAAAATACAAACAAACAACTCTAATGGATAGCTCTCTCACTTCTTATCCTTGTCTGTTTTCGCTTTCTCAATGGACTCCATGGCTTCCTCAAATGATTTCTGAGTAAAAAATGAATGTTAATATCCATATCAAACGATTAAAACCAGACTTAAAACTTGAAGGCTACTGTTAAAAATTGTGCAAGAAAAACAAAGGTACGTCAAGGGAGTTTGAGCAGGTCGTATTCAAGAGAATCAATGACAAATTGATCCTAACAAATCCTTGGAACTAGCAACTTACTCCAGAATTATGCATACGCCATATTGCCTCCTTGCCCTTATCAATCACATACATTCCACCCAATAGAGCACTGCAAAAAGACAAAAAATGAAAATACAAATAAGCTAGTATCATTTTCTTTTCTTTTCTTTTTTTCCAACTTAGAAAATTTCTTATAAAGCTTTTGTGCAAGTAAAGAACAAGATAAGTACACATTCCAAGCCATTCATTGTATGAAAATGAGAAATGTTAAAAGTTAGAAGTATTAGATTCAACAACATCAACAAGCATTTGAAGCAAAATATCAAACCAAAATTCAAATTATTAAATGAATATGTGTATGTGTATGTGTGTGTTGTTTGGTATAGAATTTGGTGAGCTTATAAGCTAACTTAAACTGTCATACAATACTTATAAGTTAGTTTATGCTCTCAATCAATACTCTTTACCAGACAATGTCATAGTGTAATATGGCTTCTTTATAGTTTCAGCTTATTCTTCGTAGTTATGATCATCCAATCTACAATACTAAAGCTTCATAA
Source organism: Zanthoxylum bungeanum (assembly GCA_019454045.1). Classification (NCBI taxonomy): domain Eukaryota; kingdom Viridiplantae; phylum Streptophyta; class Magnoliopsida; order Sapindales; family Rutaceae; genus Zanthoxylum; species Zanthoxylum bungeanum. The sequence goes on along the minus strand of SKCR01027062.1, from coordinate 18,906 downwards.
TATCAGCAAATCATATAGTTGACAACGTTGTCAAATTCTGCATTCTCGTGACAAGCAACAACTTCCAAACAAAGAATATGGATAGCCTTTCTTAAGACACCTCCAAAAATCGCCAACCGAAAAAATCTCTATCACAGTCGCAGCTCGGAGGAATGATGATAGGTCCCATAACCCATGCATGCCATCATCCTAAGTTCCTAACAAATGATCCAGCTAACGCTAAAAGAGAAGAAAATAGACCCACAACTTTAAAGCCGCCATGCAACAGATGATTGATTGTTTCCTGACTATACTCGCACAAAATGCACATCCATCTGTAAACTCCTTTCTATCAAAATTTTCAGCAACAAAAATGCAAAGCACAGCTGATTTTTCCAATGTAAACAAACCAGCACACCAAATAAAAGCACATATTAGCTCTAGACGCCCCATATTAAGATTAAATTTAACCTTAACCTCCTTGTTACTGTAATCTTCCCAACATTCTTCCAAGTATTACAAAATCTACTGGGTCTGTATATCATTCAATTAAATTTCTACTTAACATGAAACACGTGCAATGTTCTAAAGATCCGTCTAAAATTCAATCTAACATTATAAATTGCAAATAACTACCAAAACCAAATCCAAATCCAAATCCAATTCTCTAATTTAACAATCATATAAACAATTTAAAAAAAATAAAAATTTATTTTACCTGCTACGCAATTTCACAAATTTCATTTTATGATATTCAATTAAAGAGAAAAACAAAATTAAAACAAGAATTAATCAAATACCCAGCAAAGGCAGCATTGAGAAGAAAGGCCCGCGTAGTCAAAAATCGAAGCGCAATCTCCAATTTAGAAACAAGCCCATCACCAACGTTAGAAGAAGATGAAGATCCGGGTCGATTATACCCGTATCCGTAATTATTGTATTGGTTACCGTATCCGTACCCGTATCCTCCAGCTTTGCTATTACTGTAATAATTTTTGTTATTAGCTGAATAACGAATGTCGTAATTGGCGCGCTTTCGACTGTCGCTGAGAATCTCGTAAGCCTCGGAGACTTGCTTGAATCTGAGGGTTGCGTTTTCTCTGACAGTGTTTGAGGACTGAGAGTGCTTGTCCGGATGATATTTTACCGCCAATTTCCTAAAGGCTTCTTTGATTTCATCTCCGGTTGCGTTTTTGCTTAATCCCAACACCTTGTAATGATCCATCTGGAAAAATAACACAAAATGATATTGTTCACATCTTCTTCATTTATTTATTTATTTTGAATTTGATCCCATTTCAATTTTCAACTGCAACGAAAACCTTCTCAAGACTCGTGGCACCGCCATGGCCGCTCCCTTTCTTTCCTATACATTACGATTCACAAGTCCTAACCGGTGTTTGGTTTGGGGTTTTCGAGGGGAGGGTTAGAGAGGGGAGAAATAATTTTAAATTATGTTTGTTTGGTTCAATTTTTTTTTAAAAGGGGAGGGGAGGGGAGTAAAATTCCTTTTAAGTCAATTTTAGTTCCCCTAAAAAATTGAGGGGTTTTGGATGGGAGAGAAAGTGAACAATTAAAATTTTAAATACATTAACTAAATTATCCACACTTATATATTAAAATTCAAAATTGTCTTAATTATAAATCTTTCTTATATTTGCTTCAACATTCAATTATTCTTATTCTCTTCTCTTATATTTGTTTTAATTTCATTTTTAATAACACGTATATTATGTAGAGCTTTTAATTTTAATTTTATTCTTTGTTTAATTCAAAGATAATATAAGTTTATATTGTTTTAATTTTATTTATAAAATGCTACAATGATAAAATATTAAATTAGTTTTAAAATCTCTCTCCTCCCTTCTTGAACCAAACATATATCTAATTAAAAATATTCATCTCCCCTCTCATCATCTCATTTAAACCAAACATATATTTAATTAAAATATATCTCCTCCCCTCCCCTCCTCTCCATTAAAAATTAAAATCCTCTATCTCTCCTCCCCTCGTTGAACATACATACCCTAACTTGTCATTCATTTCCCAAACTTTTATATTTTCAGTATGATATTCATTGTTTATAGTTATTACATTTAAGATGATTGTTTTCACAGTGTTTCATAATAGTCCCTAAAATAACAAAAATTAATATATCTATATAATAAATAAGAATGGTGTTGGAGGAAATAGAGTGTATCCAACGGCTCTCTTTATTTGGCTTAATTGACGGCACATATCATTTCATTGGTAATTGGAGGAAAGAGAATGATTTGATTGATGGAAAGGGTCAAAAAATTTCAAATTTTCAAATTAAAAAATAGAAAGTTAAAATAAAATCATTTAATTAAAAAATAAAATCATTTAATTATATAACACCGTGCTGTAGGCACGGCCAAATACTGTAACATTGTGCCGTAGGCACGGGCATCATTTAATTAAAAAATAAAATCATTTAATTCTGTAACACCATGCCGTAGGCACGAGCAAATATTGTAACCCTGTGGCTTAGGCACGGGCCAAATACTGTAACACTGTGCCGTAGGCACGGGCAAAAACTAGTATATATATATACTAAAATAACAAAAAAAATATAATTATAAGATTTGAACATAATGACATGTACATTGGAAACATAATATCTAAAACATTTTAACTTTTTACTCTCAAAATTAATTATCAATTCAAATAAAAATATTTAAAATAAAATAACATTAAATTAACGGGTCTCATTATTTCCTATAAATTTTTTAAAATCACATTTTTAAAAAAATATTAATTATCAATACTCAAAAATAATGTTTAAAAGAAAATAGTATTAAATTACGCGTCTCATTATTTCTTAATTTTTTAATAATATTTTGGGAGAAAGCCCCTTAGGTCCCTAAAATTTTCATGATGTTTCGTCAAGTTATTGATTTTTCATATACCTCATCAAGTCCCTATCAATGAAAACTAATGATAATATATCCATTTTTTTTTTACTGTTTTTCATTTGTACCCTTTATTTATAAATAAAAAAGTGACATCAATAATTAATTAATTATAAGCATACACAATAAATTAAAAGATTTTTCTCTCTTTCTTTTGTTTTCCCTCTTCATTTATTCTCTTCGTATTTTTTCTCTCCAACATGCTCATGACTCAGTCAATTGGTCTCAAGATTTCAACTCTATTAGAACCATCAATTTTTTTCTAATATATTTTTTTATTTCAAAATTCTTATATTTATTTTAAAAAAATATATTATTATATTTTTTATGGGATTGTGACACAAATGCTGCATGTTATTTACGAACTCAAAGTTGGAAAAAAAAACATAAGAATGTTTGCATTGAAGTAATCCGAAAGCCTAAAACTTGACAAATTGATAATTTATTCTTTTATTATTCTTTTTAATCAAAAAATAGTTATTTGACAATGAGATTATGTGCACACTACATTGTTGTAATTTTGAGTCAAAATTTTGACTTGTTGAAGAGTTTTGTTTGTTTAATTTGTTGAATTTCCACGTGCGTCAGGGAACTAAACAAAAATATATGCAATTATGTTGAACCATACTTATATGCATTAAGTACCACCACTTCATTTATAATTCAGGTAAATACATTTATTTTTAAGAGAAAAATCTATATTCGTACGGTCAATTTGTATTATTGTAATTATATTTTAGTGATTGAAGTTATCTTGTAAAAATTTACATTTAAGGTTTTTCGTGCTTTTAATATGTCATATGAGTCCCATAATTATCGATGTTATAATTATTTTTTATTACTTATAAATTTGATAAAGGGTAAAATAGGAAATGACAAAATAAATAGATATGTTATAATTAGTTTTTAATCGCAATGACTTTATGAGGAATTATGAAAAAATCAAGGATTTTGCGGAACATTATGAAAAAATTAGGGACCCGTAAGGCTTTATCCTATATTTTATAAAAGGGAGAATAATTTTTGAATATCAATTTATTGATATATTAATAATTTAATAGAACTATATTAATAGTTTTATTTTATTCATTAATTTATTATTTAATATAAAATTAAATATGAATTATTTTTAAAAAAATATTATATTACAATATATTTTCATAGAAATATTATATTTTAAATTATTTAAATGAATTTAATAACTATGTAAAGTGATAATCATCCCTATTCCAACCGGTAATAACAAACATTCCCTTATGATTGTATCAATATTATTTATGGCATGTGTCATTATAGGTTGATTTGCATCCGGCCACGGTTACAGTTCGGAATCAAAACTGGACCATAACTGAACTAGTCAAAATCACAACTGAACCATTACTATCAGTAGGGGTGGGCGCGGTTCGGTTTGGTTCGGTTTTTGCTAAAAACCGAACCAAACCATATTTTACGGTTCGGATTTTTTACCTCTCAAACCAAACCATTAAATAACGGTTTGGTTCGGATTGAAAATTTTTTAAACCAGCGGTTTACGGATTGGTTCGGTTCGGTTTACGGATTATTATATTTAAAACAAATTTTCATCCACTTAAGTGAAGACAAAAAAAAAAAAAATAAAAAAAAAACTAGCTTATCCAACAAATAGTATGAAGTGCTATGGTGTAAGTTGTGACTCCAGGGAACACATGCACTCCATTAAGGATTAAAAATGAGGCACAATCAATTCTTGTATTTTTTAAAAATTACCTTGAATAATGATGCTACCGTCATTCTAATTAAGAGACAAATCCAACATTTTACTTTCAAGAATAATGATGCTACCATAAAATAAAAAAGTGAAGAATAAAAGTATTAACAAATAAATATATTAACAAAAAATTTAAGAATAAAAATATTAACATACTAATAAAAAAGAAAACCTAGAATAAAATTAAAATACAAATACAAATACAAGTTTTTTTTTTATAAAAATATATAATTTTTTTTAATTATAACGGTTCGGTTCGGTTTAACAGGTGCGGTTCGGATTAGCTCCTGAACCGAACCGTAAACCGTTTGGGGTAGGCCAATCCGAACCGCAAACCGAACCGTTAGAAAAAAATCGTAAATTCGGTCCGGTTTGGTTCGGTTCGGTCGGTTTTTTTGCCCACCCCTATCAGTTCAGTTAGAATTTACATAAATTCATAATCGTAACTGTAACTGTAATTGATTCCTATTTATATTAGTTTTTAAAGTAAGCAAAATATTAATCGTAACTGAATCGTAAGGTTCGATTCGGTTACGGTTAGCCACACCTAAATGTAGACTCAGTTTTTGAATTAAAAACTATTTTACCTTTAATAAAAAACATATCAAACATATATTTATATTAATAAGGAAAAATAATACCCAATTATCACATAAAATTGTCATAACAAAATTTTAATCTATATAATTTTAAAATACAAGTTTTAATTTATATCGTGAAATATTTTTAGTTTTTTAGCTCAAAATGACTCAAATATCCTAAATTTTTTTAAATATAATAAAAATTTGTATAATATTATATGAAAAGTGAATAAATTAATAAAAATATTTAAGGACGTGAATTAAAAATTTGTATTTTTTTAAATAATAAGGATTAAAATTTGTATTTCTAAAATAATAAGGATTAAAGTGTTATTATAACAATTTATAAAGTAGTTGAGGGAAAAGTTTCCCTACTAAACCACAACTTAATAAAACTCGTGCCAAAAAAAAGAAGCCTAATTTCAATACAGTAGTAACCCTAACCACCCGTTTCTCGTTTCATACTCAACTGTCACCACCGATCCGGCCGCCGGCCGTGAACGTCCTTGGTCCCGCTGTATCGACACCGATATCAGAGTATCTCCGGTGGCCGGAAAGCGACTGTCATTGCATTGTAGAGGAAACCAAGGAGCTTCACCCATTATCGGACTTGATGAATATCTCCGAGGTTTTGCACTGAATCTATTATTTCATTCCCTAATTTTTTAAATGTATCAGACCTACTTCTTTATTGTCTCTTTATTTTTACGTACTTTATATTATATGCTTCTGTATAGGACGATAGGTCTAGAAAGTGAAGGAATGTGGAAAATTCTTTGACATGCCATGAATTCCTCATCTGATCTACACACTCATAAGATCCCCGCCCTCTCGCATGTACAAACTTTTCCTTTATTGTAAAATTGCCAATGACTATAAAATGCTATTTGATTGTGAATGCTCCATTGAAGTTACGAGATGTTCCTTGATTGTACATTAGTATTTTCAATTGAAAAATGTAGAGAAGGGTGAAAATGGATGGCAAAGTATGCATAAATATATCTGTCAAAATTTAATTTTTACAAAAAAAATGGCAGATACTCTTCATTTCGGAGGGGGCAAATTGAAAAATTATTTCATTAACAAACCAGACTTTTCCTTAATTTGTAGGACACATTTAACAAATTTTCAAATTGAATGAGACATTTTCCCTGCTCGCCCCACCACTGGTTATTTTCGTCTATGTGATGTTTGTGTGGGTATTTGCAATTTACAAATAAACCTTCTCATTGCAGCTTCCGGTTCAAACAAATGCGGGACTGGTTCAAGAATCATCACCATCCATATCCATGCAAGTGGATCAAACTGAAACCTCTGTAATTGCAACGGATGGAATGCAAAATGCAGGAACAGAACTGGCCATTTTCAATTCTAAGGTTGTATAAGAAAATAATTTGGATTTAGAACATTTTGATACCATAGTACATTAGTACTAGATATAGCTAGTTTCTGAATTTTGATGTTGTATATGTTATTTTTATGATGTTATCCATATTTTAAGAATGAATGATCAAATGGACTAACTTTGCAATTTTCAAATCTTTGTAGAGACTTCAAGACGATCTACAAATGATAGGCCTGAAAATTAAGCAGCACGAAGACCATATTAAACTTTTCAAGACCCAAAGCCACAACGTAGCTGGCTCCATTCATGACTTGCAAGGTATATTAATTCATTTCATCCACTACACGTATCACTGTAAATCAAGTTCATCTTGCGATTTTCTAATTAAAATGAATTGAAAATAGTATGTAGGCCGCTGCTTGGGCCATGCACAAATTTGTAAGAATATAATTCCAGCACTTTAAAAAAACGACTGATTGACATACTTTTAACCGATATCTTATAGGATATCTACGTTTGTGCTATTAGTCGCCCCATAGTCGTCATCTCAAGCATTTAGTCATAGTTGCTAGCAAACAGTAAAGAGTATTGAGCAGGCACCCACAGATTCCATTACAATTACTTTATCCTGTCATATTTACAGATATTTCTCCATGTAATCCTTTTTATCCAAAATCTAGGTGGTAAACTGTCACAAAGTGCAGTTGTTTTAATTTACTTGCATCAACTTAAAATTTTGGACTTTTTCTGGTTTTGGTATTATATTGCACCTTGATCTTGTTTCTGATAAGTATTCATTCAGTTAGTCTTGGGAAGTATCATTCTTCAAGTGCATCGAAAGTCGATAATGAGGACCATTCCAACCATCATAGTGAGGAGGAAACAATAGGACATATACTTCAGCATGAGAAATCTGCTGCAGGTGTTCTGTGTCAGCTGAAAACACGCCATGGCACCCAGGCATCTCATCTTACATTTACCAAAGACGTCCTTGGTATTGTTGCTTCACTTGGACAACTCGAGGATGCAAATCTTAGCCGGTTGGTCTGATCCCTTATATTACTTTTTTTTCATCTTTCTCCATTCATGTCTTGCTTTTAGATATGCTTATTTTTAGCCTTGTATGTGTTCAGTAATTTGCTTTTCGTATTGCTGCTTGTCAATAAATGATTTGCTGTCTTTGGATTTTGTCCATAAAGCTTACACGTTGTTACAGTGTCGTGTGCTCCTGAATGCTGAGTGAGTTTATTGCAAAGAGTCACATGTAAGTGAGTTTAGGTTGTGGGTTGAGGATTGAGAAGTTGTGAAATGTAAGTATTATTACTTCTACACCATCCTTGATACGTTTTTCTTCTTATCTGGAGTGCAGTCTTTTATCAGAGTACTTAGGCGTGGACACTATGCTGGCAATTGTCTGCAAGAATTTTGAATGTGTTAAGGCTCTGGAAGCATATGATCAAGAAGGCTGCATTATTAAAAGTTCTGGTCTTCATGGGCTCGGTGCTTCTATTGGGAGGCCTATAGATGGTCGATTTCTCATCATATGCCTTGAAAATTTGAGGCACGTGTCTCTTTATCTTATTCTGATTTATTGATGATATGGAATTGCAATTTTTATACATTCTAAGAACTTTTCTTCTTCCAGACCTTTTGCTGGTGAATTTGTTGCTGATGACCCACAGAGGAGGCTTGATCTTTGGAAGCCAAGATTGCCTAGTGGGGAGTCTCCACCTGGCTTTCTTGGCTATGCAGTGAATATGATCAATATTGACAGCAAAAACTTGTTTTGTGCAACTGCAAGTGGGCATGGTCTCAGAGAGACTCTTTTCTATTATCTCTTCTCTCGTCTACAAGTGTATAGAACAAGAGCTGACATGTTACTTGCTCTACCCTTAATAAGTGATGGAGCTATTTCTTTAGACGGTGGGATGATCAGAAGCTCTGGCATCTTCTCTCTCGGAAGCAGGTAAGAAAATCTACCATCACAAGTGGGAAACCAGATTTTTTTTTTTAAAAACATTTAGGTGTGCTGTAGAAAACAAATTTTCCCACTCTCTTTGACACTTGAATTAGTTTTCCACTTAGATGTTGACAAAATTTTGTTCTACAATTAGCTGTAATGACCCTTCAAATTGTGTAGGATGGTCAATTTCTCTAAACAATTTGTGCTGAAATTGGCTACTGGTGGACTCTCTTCCATGCCAATTTAAGGGCCTGTAAATTATTTCGTGTTTATCAGAAACTGAATGTTTTCTACTTATCTATGTATTATTAATCTCTGGATTTCAATGAATGGCTTCATTGGTTATTTTGCAGTAAAACACTGAAACCGCATTGGCCTTGTAGAAAGGAAACATTAAAGGTCTATCTTTCATTTGATTAGTTAAACAACTGAACAATAACTATTGTTGTTCATAAAAATATGGCATTTTTGCTATGTTATTATGTTTAATTTTCTATTACCTAATTTAATTTTGGTGGATTGTGTCATGATTACCAATATTGTATTTTATCCCTTTTTCATTAGTAGATTGTCACACACTGAACCTTAACCTGGGGGAAAATGAACCAGAACTTTGTGCTTGTGTCAATTGATTTGGCACTGAACAAAAATTTTCTACCTTCATGGATCAAAAGCACAATTTAACACTTTGTTGATGATTTAATTTTTCATGGATTAATGATGATCGAGTTTTTTTTTCTGTTAAATCTTTGTTTCTGAAATTTGGACATATCTGATTTTAGGCAAGATGTGGATGTAAGATTTCCAAAATCCCGTGGGACGTCAGACAAACCTTCTAAGTATGCTGCAACTGAGAAACAGATCCAGGAAATGCAGTTTAGACTAGAAAAATTACAGGAAGATCTTAAGAGAGAAAAGGCTCTATTGAGAAGTGCAAAGGATAATTTCGAAAGGAAGAAGCAAGAGTTTGTCAAGTTTTTAGCAGAAAGCTCGTCACATGCAATTCAGGTAATGCGTCTGTTTTATCTGATCGTATGGTTTGGCTCCCCCCAGGCTTGCTGTTTTCATGTTATGGTCACCTCAAATTTACAACTTTAATAACAATGCCCCCAACACCAACCCTGCGTGCTAATTCCTAGTTCCACCCCTGCTCAGGAAATCATCAAATTTCATGGAAAGCTAGATAAGCAATGTCTCATATTTCTGTTGAGTTGTGGCATTTTGTTGTTTTTTGTTTCATATTCTGAACTTTGCTGTTGATAAAATGGCAGCATCAGATGCAGGCAGCACGGGAAAGGATTACCCCGAGATGATTATGACAATCTACCAGCAAACGATGAATTTCAAAATTTCAACTGTGACACGGTCATTGACAGAAGCACGAGTTGATGTAAAAGTAAAACATGAGCCAAACATGACTGTTTTGAGCTATAATTTTCCGCTAATTCAAAGTTGTGCAGAAATTGGATTAGTTTTTAGGTTTGGTTGGTTTTGCGGTTAGCTTTCAGGGTAGCTAAAGTTCATGAATGTTCAATGATGGCAGGTGTGCCCTCAGCCTGTGGGAGACAACAATCGGGCCATGAATTTATTTATTTATTTATTTTTATTTTTGGTTTAAATCCTTTTATGGATGCACAATCTGGCACAGTTTAGTGATTTGTGCAGCAAAAGGATTTTAGTAAAATTCAAGAGGATGAGGGGTGGGCAAAATATGTTTCGGATTCAAACTCAGGTAACCCTACTTGAAACTATTCAGTTAGGAGTTAGGACCAAATTTAATTATTCACAGCATGCCCCTACTGATAATAAATAAATTAATACAAAGGAAAAGAATTGGTGAGTGATAAGATAAATGATGGTATGTGATTCTATTTTCGGTGAGACTATTTGCACTTAATAATTTACTTTGAACAGTTTTTTTTTTTTTTTTTAATTTATAATACTAAAATATCTTTTATGTAATTTACTGTTAAGGACAGTTCAGTATTGTTAATATCTAGCATGCTAACCCACCAATTCAACATCAAATCAAAAACCATAAGTAAATATTCAACATCAAGATACAAAAATATATATATTTTTAATTTTAATAAAAACTTAAAAAGAAAAATACTTACTATAACAATCATTTAACAATTTTCATACTAATTTTTTCCTCACGTCGGATTGTCTCCTTGTTTTTGAGGCTGTCATGGTTGAACTATATATATGTGCTAAAATTTGTGTTGTAGGCTTTAAGTTTTTCCCAGGTCTACTAGAAAAGTGACAAAACCCAAATTTACAATGAAAATAAGCATTTTTTGATGTTATGGTCTGATATAATCAAATGAAATGAATAAATAAAAATATTCATTAAAAAATAATGATAATATTAATTGAGGGTAATTATGATATTTAGAAGAGTGTGCAAAGATAAAAGCGTTCATAGTACAAGTTAGAATACAAATAGTTCACCCTATAAAAAAATAGTAATTACAAAATATTTTTTAATATTTTAAAAATTATAATTATTTAACATTAACTAAATACATAAAAAATTTATTGCCATCAAAACATATTTTTTTTTATCATTTTGTTATAGATCAAATCACATGATCTACATCTAGTGGCCATCTTGTGTACTGGGGTCCCTTGAACTGTTATTGAGCATCACAACCATTGATCAGGTCAAAAATGTGTTTTCGCTTATTAAATATGACACGTGTCCTTGTTAGTTTCCAAAACTTTAATCTTTAATAACCCTAGTTAAAATAACCAAAAATAAACTGCAAATTTAAACTGCCAGTCTTTTTATTCTTCACGAAATTAGACTCACCAATTTCAGACATTACAGAGCACCAACGCGGGTCGCTCATTTGCTCTTAAGGTACGGCACCATTTTTCTCAATATGGTTTTGTTTCAATTTCCTTTGAAAATGGGTATCAAGTTCCATTTCTTATGTTCTTGTTATGATTGATTGGCTTCTGTTCGTTTTGTTGATGCATGCTAGTTCAGATTTTGCGTACTAATGCTCTAGGGTTTTCATGTTTGGCCAAATTTTGTGCATACTTATAAGGATTTAAAGATATGGATGTGGCAGCATGTAAATTTTTATCAAACAAGAGAAGATTTGTGGAATTTTACAGTAAATTGGTGTTTGTTCAATCATATGCTATAATGAATCCGAATCAGTTGATTTACATATCCTTTTGGTTTTCAATAGATTGAACCTTGATGGGGTTTTTGGTTTGTTCCATTATTTTATTTTGTAATACTGTGGTGAATAATTATTTTTAAAGTTTAAATGTGCAAGGTCTTTCAGCATTGATCTTTCCGGTTCTAAATTCATTTACTAATTGGCTCTTTGTGGTCCTTAAAGAGAATTACTACAGGATTCGACAGAGATTCTGGAGATACATTTCAGTTTTCTATCCTACAAAGATGAAAAGCCAAAGTGGCTATGTGCCGCCTCCTTATATTCCTTTGGACCAGTCAGATTCAGTACTAGAGATTGTTCCTCAAAAAGAAGGCTTCACCGATCCTCGTCACCCGGGTGATGGGCCGGGGCAGTGGTCATCTGGAATCTGTGCTTGTTTCGATGATATGCAGAGCTGTATGCTACTTTATGCCCTGTGACCTTGATTTTATCAGAAGAAAAATTGTGAAGGTGGCCCTTAAGTTAAATGAGTAGACAAAACTGTTGTGTTTTCTTCTCTACTTTGGCACTTAGTCTCAGTATTCAGATATATAATTTAAAGCATATAGCTCTTAGCTTGGTAGGTAGTTAATGGTAAATGAAGTTTAAAGAGCCTTAATGAAGATGAGAAGAGCCCCTTTAATATTTCTTTTTGACCTCATATATTAGGGAAAAAGTAAATACGGAGAATTCTGAGAATGGTTATGAATAAAATCTACAATACTAGTAGCATGTTAAGCTTAATTGTGGTAATTGTCTGTCATAGCTATCTACCAGTTGCCTGGTCATGTTTGAAATCTAGTCTACCATTAAGATTTTTGTTTATTGTATTTTGAATGAATTTGAAGGTATCATTTTGAATTCTTAATGAAACTTCATTTGATCATGTCCCAAGAAACCATAATGTATATTCTGGTAGAGAAAATCTCACATGCTTGCACTTCATCTTTTAGTACAGTGCTACAGTTCCCAAACATCCACATGATGTAAAGAAAGGGCAGGCACTGTAGATGACATGAGAAAGTTGGTAATACCTTTGAGTTTACTTTGAGACGTCTACTAGTAGAAGAGGAAGAAGGGACTGATTAGACTTGGAGAAATGTTTTGGCTGCAAGCCTGCAAGAGCTCCTGCAAAAGTAGCTCGTCGTTTTATATAAATAATAATGTAGATGACATGAGAAGTTGGTAATAAACCTTTTTACTCTCGAGCATATACAAGGAAGATAAGACAAAGAATAGCGGGGAGAGGAAAGTCTACTAATAACCTTGTAGGAATATCTGGGCGGCAATAGCTCCTGTCAAATTTGCTTATTTGGAAAAAAAGTTATTCTTATTTTTTAAGCTTATGTTCTTGTTGTGAATATTGTTTGTGTTTTTATTTTTAATTATAAGGCCTGGAAACTTGTGAGCACATTGTCAACAAAAGTGAGAACCTTAATTTGACTTCAAATTATTTCCCTTGTACAGGTTGTATTGGTCTTTTCTGCCCCTGGTATCTGTTTGGGAAGAATGCAAAGTTCTTGGGCTCTGGAACTTTCACAGGATCTTGCTTGACCCATTTTATTACGTGGGCTTTTGTCAATACTTTATGTTGCTTGTTGACTGATGGCATATTGTTGGGATTACCTGGATGCTTTGTTGCTTGTTACGCATGTGGCTACCGTCAAACACTACGGGCAAAGTATAATCTAGCGGTACTACTTTAGCAAGTGTTTGCCAAAATCATTTTAATCATGTGAACAACTTTTTTCTTTATTCTTTTTGTTGATGTCATAGTTCCTGGGTCTTTTGATTGTACTATAAACTTGTTTTGCCTATCTATAATTCATGTGGGAAGTTGATATAGGCAAGATTTGACAAGTTGGTGATTATAGGATTTTGATGTGCAGAAAAAGAAACTGTGACATTGAAATTTAGGACTTCAGATGATAAGTATTTGATGGTCTAACCAATGGAACCATAAATTTATTAGTTGATGTGAGTCGCATGTTCAATAGTAAATAGTAAATAGTAAATAGTAATGTGAAATTGTCATTGCTTGTCCACGTAAATTAAAGACACTATCATAACATGTCTGATTTTCTTTGTTCCTGGGTAAATGCCTGACAATAACATAAAATGCATTCCACTGGAGAATACTAGTGAAAATATATAAAATGGGAGAGGAGAAATCCAGGAGTTATCGTTCTGTTGGATTAAATTGAAATTAGTTTAATATCATAATGATGAGGTTAGCAGCCAAAGAATTTCTTATGCATGTAGTTTCGTTTTTTCTTCCTGAAAACCTGGCTACAACTCAATTGGGTTTCGTGAGCCAACTCATCCCTCCACCCTTTGCATTTTTTCTAAGGATTTTTCATGCAATTATAATTGTAGGACTTGGATGTGGTTTACTAGTTCTTGATGTCCAATGCAGGAAGCACCATGTGGGGACTTCGTTACCCACTTTTTTTGCCATTTATGTGCCATCTGTCAAGAATATAGAGAAATACGTGAACGATCTAGTGATGCCAATTCTTCTGATCTGAGTTTAGCAGTAGTCACAGCCCCACCAACCCAGACTATGGAATCAGCTTCTGAGCAATAGCACTTCTGCTTTGATACTTCAAATGGGATCAGCATTATAATGGATCCTGACTCAGTTTTCCCATGTGAATCTGTTCTCTCTGTCATTCGTTAAGCTGTTGGCTTTAGATATCATCAGCTGATATGAACCTTAGCTGTATATTGTTGGCTGGTATTTTGTGATCATCTTGAAACTAGAGTTTTTATTTTTTTTGCAAGAAACTACTGTATGACTAACTATTATACAAAATACAATGACAGAAGTGCACTCTATTCTATCCCCTCTATCAGAATACACTTATCAGGCCTTTTAATGGTGATGTTTTGTAACTTGAAAGTTTCAACAGAACTGCAGATTATTTCCTTTTTGAGTAACATTTTAAGGCCTTGCTATGGCATTAGGCTTAATGAGGACCATAATTGCAATTATGTACCCTCTTAGATTGTCAGCTTTGAAACCATGAGCTTGGAAAATTCTCTCAATTTATCCAAGTAACTGAGAGGACAGCGCCCCCGGAGGCTCAGAAGGCAACGCCCTCAAAAAATTAAATTTTTTTATAATAGTTAATAACCGACTTTAGTGTCTTTTGATACTAAAATCTTTTAGAGACAATCTTTGATTATCTATAAATTGGACATGGTTTCTTCAGAATATAAGATAACATTTTTTCTCTCGAATAAAGTTCTCAAGTAGACATTTAATAAAGTGTTATGTTGCATCTTTAAGAAATTTTGTTGTATTCTGAAGTGAATTTATCTACGACCTTTACAACACATAGTGGAGACAAATATTGCTCTAAGATAATATTATACAAGCCTCAAAACTAAAATCTCAACACCAATTTGTGTAGTGAACATGGAATTTGATTAATCAGATAGTGTATGATCCTTCAAAGCTGTATGTGAAGAGCAGGAGTTCAATCCGCTCTGTTTATTTTACAGGACATTAGATGTTCTTCAGAGGCATTTAGGATGGGAAGCCTCACCTTTATTAACTTATCAGAGCCATATGATCTCTGAGGATCAAATACTATATACATAATTTGATCATTGTCACTCTCTAGATGATAAAGATTTTGCCCAGCTGCATAATCCCCAAGCAGTTGGTATGATCTTTCAGATTGATCCATTGCTAGACACATATCTTCAGCACCTGAAAATTCAAAGCCAAAACTAATTATTTACAAATATATAAGATGTGGAAATAGGTGAAGAAGAAACTTACAGGCAGCTAATTCAATTTGAGTTTGATAAATAAACTCCAATGTTTCAGAAATTTCATTCTCAAACTGATGAAATGGTCCACTCCTAAAATTCATCTTTCTAAGCTTACCCAGTCCCTCTCCCAACTCCATCATTGCTCCTTTATGATTCTGTACCAAATTACAAAACCATTATAAAAATAAAAGGGAATCTTTTTTACCCTCGAACATTTATTTATATATAGACTAGTTTAATTTTACACACAAAATTTTAATCATGATACTAATTTATATATATTTAGGTATAAATTAATATATTGATATTATTTTTTTAGATATAAATTAATACGTTTGGAACTTTAGATGTAAAATTAAAATTAAAAGCGTAAATTAGTAAAATGATGAAATTTTAAGTGTAAAAAATTGAATTTATTTAAAATTTTCTGATTTTTTGGAGTATATATATATATAATCCAATCTTCGGATAGAAAAATGATAATATCCGAAAATAAAATTACAAAACAAAATAAAATTTATCATTTAATTTAGGATTATAAAGTAACCTTATTGAAAAGGTGATAAAATCCAACAGCACATTGGAGAATTCCATGTACAAGAGTTCTTGTTGGTTCTTCAGCTGTGTACCAAAGAGATTCAAGACAGTCATGGCATTTGTAGTATGCCCTTTTGTTGAAAAGCGCTACTGCTTCATCGAAGCTGCATTTTTCCCTATCATCATCTTCACCAGGAGAGTAACGGTATAAGACACGAAATGATTTGAAGTTGCTGGTGGTGTGGAGTGAAGTATAAGCCTTGTTGCTGTTATTATTATTATTATTATTATTGAGCTTTGAAGATGGCAGAGGAATGAATGCAGGTGAAGTAATGGATGGAGGAGAAATTGGTGGTGAGATATTTGAGATTTTGAGAGCAACTGCCATTATTTCATTTGAGGTGGAGATTCTAATTTGGCTGAATAGGAAGTGTATACACTTCTCTGAAAGTCATTGCCAATCATTTAGTTGACTTCTTGATATTTTGGAAGATATTTTGTCAGGGCATTTACAAATATCTCATTATAAACAGTAATATTTTTTTTCTAATAATCAAAATTTTTCTTAGAAAATCTAAATTAGGATCTATATAGTTTGATATGAGATTTAAAATGATTTTTCCCCCACTCATTGCTTAAAATATCTCAAACCTCCCACTAGAATTCGAAATTTAGTTGCATTCGATATAGGATTCGGGTGACGATTTTTTATCTCGACTACATAATAAGGCCAAGATCGGAATAGGCAAATCTCCAACCTTGCCCAGCAGATTGCAAACCCTACTTGTCAGTTGTCACAAGAAAATGGTTTTATCAGTTCACAAGACTTTACAAGAGCTTGGACACATCTCCATTGCCACAATAAAAAAGATCATAATGCAATCAAATGATATTCACTCAAGATGATCGAGGACGAACTTAAAGCTCAAGCACATATTTCAACGGGGGAAGAAGAATTGATATATCAAAGACAAGCAATATTTAACAGCTGGAATATTAATTAAGAGTGCATAATCAATCATCTAGAAGTTGGTGCATAATATATACACACACGTACGCAAAAATCCAATATTCTCAACATTACGAAGTCCATATGCCGGAGATAAATAGTTAAATACTACCACAATAGATTGTTGCAATTCTTTTGCTGGAAACCAAAGCAAGTGAGAAACAAGTGCTCAACATCGACAAAGATGCATTTCATTGCTAGTTCAAAGCTTGCGAATAGCCTTAGCCCACATCGGTTTACTCTCCTTAGCAACGTCAAACTTGATTGCTCGTATTAGCGGCTTAATAATGCAGAAGTACTGTAAACAATCAAAGACAAGATTGAAAGAGGTTATATTGGCCAATCCAAGAATCAGAGGAGAAAATAAGCTCAGATAGTTTTGAAGCCTACTTGAAATGCAAAAATGAAAGGAATTAAGATTTTTCCTTTGTCGTTGGGGTTTGGCCCCTCAATCAACTTCTTGTCAACAACAAGAGCCTTGCTTCCATTCAATACAACTTCCGTGATAGTTTTGACTAAATTGGGAATCCAAGCAGTTCCATTTGGAAGAACCTATTAACAAATAACCCCAAGTTTCACAAACATGAAGATAACAAAAGATCGGTAATAAATACACTCAAGGTAAACAACATTGAATTGTGTTGTCAAGCAATTTTGACCAACCTTTTCATCATTTTCATTCTTGGTACATCTCCCACTGTTCTCAACTAAAACAACAGGTACACATGAACCCTAGGAGAAAAAAGGCAAAATAAGGAAAATCATAAACGAAAGAAGGGGGAAGTACGAACATTGCACAATATAGTTTAATATTTACAAAATAAAAAATTGATGCAAATACCAGTACAATCAATTTACTAATTCCAGTTTATTGCAGAAGTAACACAGTCAATTGATAGATGAGAAAAGTACAGCCCCACTTAAGCCACAGTACTACAACAAACTGCATAAGCCCAATAAATGAGAGGAGGTGTCATCTCAAAACAATTTTACAATTACAGCTCTGTTGCCTTCTAAAATTTCCTGCCTTTTTTTGTTTCCCCTCAAGATGGAAACCTATGTGTTAATAATGATGAAGATTCTAGTATAGTGAACAAGCAGTCTGTAAGTATAAAAACAAAATTCTATACTATGGTAATAGACTGAACAATTTCAGAGTAATGCAACCCCATCTATGCATTCATCAGAAGGGTGAAAACATAAAAAGACTTCTTTGTGCAGAATAGTAAAAACTTACTACTAGAAAGAGAGTTGTAACTTGTAAATCAGTTTAAAAAAGGTAACCTCACATTCAGGCAAATAAAACTTACAAAATGGTACTCTAGAAGGATAAAAGTTACACACCTGAATATCTTTTTTCTTCATCCAGGTACCCGTGCTCACAATTTTTAGAAGAGCCTCTGACCTTTTGGAGCAAAAAACATCATAATCTAATCCGTCCGGCAATGAAAGTTGCGCATGTGTGAGAACAATCAAAGCCCTCTTCCATATTTGTTCACCAAAATTATCTGTTATGGCTCTAATAATCTGCCTATCCAAATTATCTACTCTATAAACATCCAGACGGTCGACATACAGCAAAATATCGATAGTTTTGTTCAGGAGGAAACTGTTGACACAGCAGCAAAAAGCAGCCATATAAAAATAAAAATAAATCATAAGTGTGACATAAGTTTGAGTTATTTTTAAAACAAGAGCCACTGACATGCTTCACTAGTTGTAAAATACATTTCAAGCTACAGCATACCGTTTGATTAGCTGAATTGCATGATAATTGACATATCCGCCTTCTATGAGCCCAGGAGTGTCAACAATGTTCAGTGTAAATCCTGCCCTTGAGCGGGAAACCATCA
>SKCR01027061.1:0-44094 GCA_019454045.1 Zanthoxylum bungeanum | reverse complement strand
GTACACATTATTAGTTGTTTATGTGTCACAAAATACATTGTATAATAGCGATCTTGACTCCTTATATAAGTTTTTAAGTTTTGGATTACATTAATTAAGAGTTTAATTATGGTCAACTTTTCGCTTATTTAATCGCAAAAGTAATCCATTTATGAGTCTATAATATCAAGTTTAGATTTTATCTGCCATGATTAGTGTCAAATCCAATCTAATTAAATATGATATGAGAATAAAATCTCATACTAAAATACCATCTATCTTGATCTCAACTCAAATATCGGTCTCATTGGATCAACATCTATCATAACAAGAAAGAATCATTTTGATTAATCAATCTATCCTAATTAGGATGAATCTCAATATATTCATATATATATATATTATTTATGAGTGGATTTGTTAATATCTTTTTTTATTAAATAAATTACGGATCATAGGTGGATCAGATATCTATCACAATATTTTGATGTATTGCAATTGAAGTCCAGTTTGAAAATCAATTCTCTAAGAAGGATATAACATACTCGTATGAGAAAGACTTGGACCCTCGAACTCAATGATACGGGCAAGTGATTTATGGCATAATAATAATAATAATAATAATAATATCATTAAAATGTTACATTTTTTAATAATTAATTAATTTTCCCCTAATAAATTAAAAAAAGAAAATGGAAGGTGGGTTATAAGTAGGTTAGAAACTTGAGAAAGATGTTGAAAGCAGAACAAAAATCACCCCACCAAGCAACCTCTCTCTCTCTCTCTCTCTCTCTCTCTATCACATAGTATTATTGTTCATGTATAGATAGGTAATAGATTGATTACTTATAAGCTTTTGTTAGCCAAAACGTTTGCATCAATCTCTGGAGCTTCAAAGTAACTAACCCTCCCACTCTCTAACGGAAATCCCCCACTTGGATCTTCTTTATATTTTCTCTTTCTCTCTTTTTAATTTGTTCATCGGACGTGGAATAAGTAACCATATATATGCTGTTCTTGAATTAGCTAGCTAGGGTTTCACTACTTTTTCTTCGTTTGTTATTTCCTGTATATATATCAGATGTGTACCAGAGGACATTGGAGGCCTGCCGAAGATGAGAAGCTTCGAGATTTGGTTGAGCGCTACGGTCCTCATAACTGGAACGCCATAGCTGAAAAGCTCCAAGGAAGATCAGGTACCCACACTATTGCTTCCCAAGTTCAAATTATTTATTTTTCTACAAAATTCAAATCAAATAAAATTTCTAGGGCAACAAAAATTATTATCATTATTTTTGTGGATTTGGATTCCATATCCAGATTCCTACTTATTCAATAAGAATCTATTACTAATTAAATCTTAGCCGTTCATTTCTATACATACACACATGGTAGAAAATTATAAAAAAACCATGAGAATAAAAGAATGAGCACCGGATTCAAATCCTATTTTTTTACCTCTTCCTAATACGTACTTATTATTACTGCGGTTTCGATTTCGTGTTCTGTATGTGTAGCCCTTGAAGTTGTTTAATATGATTAGGGTTTGTAGAATGGTTGGGTTTATGATGTTTTATATATGTAATTGTTTTTATATGGATGTAACATCTAGACTTCGGAAAAAAAAATGTTCATTGGAGTCTATATTTTTCTTATATTTTAATTCCATTCTTACTCTAGCAACATCTGGATATGAGAATTTCTCTGAAAAGAACAATATGTCTGGTCAACAAGGAGTGACAAAATTATGTCATCATGATTTTCATATATGTATGTGTGTGTATGTATAGATGTATATATATATATATATATATGTGTGTGTGTATGTATATATGTATATATATATATATATATATGATGATAACTAAGTGACTAACAACTGAGTTGGTGAACAGGGAAAAGTTGCAGATTAAGATGGTTCAATCAGTTGGATCCAAGAATAAACAGAAGCCCATTTACAGAAGAGGAAGAAGAAAGGCTTCTGGCTTCACACAGAATCCATGGAAACAGATGGGCTGTAATTGCTAGACATTTCCCTGGACGTACTGATAACGCTGTCAAGAATCATTGGCACGTTATTAGGGCTAGAAGGTGTCGTGAAAGATCAAGACTTTTTGGTGCCAAAACAATTACTATTCTAAATGATTCATCAAAACCAGATCACGCAGGCTCTACTAATATTATTGGGGAGACCAATAATAATAATCATCATCAGCTTGCTTCTTTTTACCTTCAGAATCATCATCTGCACTTGTTCAAAGACTTTTGTGCCCAAAATACAAGTCATTTTGCTTCTAAGAATCAAGGTAAACGATTTGAGTTTTAATTCATAAGTTGTTTGGCATGAATTTTGATATAGTGCTCATCTGAGATTTAACATTAATGCATGATTAAGATTCAATTACATTCAAATTTTAATAGAATAATTACCGATCATAAAGTTTATGTCAGAACCAAATCCAAGTCCGTTTGGTAAATAATAGCTCACATTAGATAATAATCCTATCATGAATTACTTTTTGAGTACAAATTTAGCCCATGAGTCATAACTAAGATACAAGAGGTTTTGAAGTTTGAATGTTGCTCATATAAGATTTAGGGAATTGTCTTATTATTATTAATGTTATTAATTTTGTAGTTAATATGCATCTTTATCCTACCTTAAATTAAACGTACACATAATCTTTTTCACCACAAGGGTTTTATTCTGAGGTAGTATATCTAAAAGAAAATGAAAATAAATAATAAATTAACTTGTTGCCATTCTCTCTCTCTCTCTCTCTTATTATTATTATTATTTTTTTTTTTTTTTTTGGGTTTTGAGAAGCTTAATTATGTTTAATATATATTATATTAATTGTTACAGATAAAAATCAGCCAGTGGAGTTTTATGATTTTCTGCAAGTAAATACAGACTCTACAAAGAGTGAGGTGATAGATAATACAAGAAGAGACGATGAAGAAGTTAATCAAGAAGAAGGGAAGAACAACTCTGGCACCAGAGTTCAGTTCATCGATTTTTTATCAGTAAGAAATTGATGATCATAATTAAAGATAACCTAGTGAGTTGCATGCATGCTTACACATACAGAGTGAGTATCTAACTAACTCAACAAATTAAGAATATATATCTACTTATATATATATTTTGAATGTTATTGTGCTAGAAGATATTTAAGAAGATACAATATAAATATATATATATATATATATATATATATATATATATATATATATATATATAAGCTTCATATATATATGAAAGCCAAAGATGTAATAATCATCAGAGGCTTCTTAGATCCAAGATATTGTGTTTGTGTAACATACACTGAATGAAAAAACCAACATCAGTAGTGATGAGTATTTGTAATTTAAGCATGAATTTTATATATTTTAGGTGTGTGTGTATATATAGCATGCATTTATTTATAATTCAGTGTTGAGGTTAAGTAACAAACTCAATGCTGAGTTAATTATTACAAAAATTATATATGCAACATAAATGTGCACTAAAATTAAAAACAAAAACAAAAGAAATTGCCGATAGTAAAATATTTTTTCATCATGTAGTGAAATATATATATATATATATATATATATATATATATATATATATATATTATATATATATATATATATTTTATTTTTTAGTGTTTATGTGTATAATTAAGTATACAATTATGCGAGTATATCATTGTTGTAATTATTATCATTTTCCACCCAAAATTTGATGAAAATTTAGGTAAATTGAAAAATTTTAAAATGTATCAATTTCCACCCGAAATTTTTAAACTAGAGTATCAATTAATACAAATCGATGGAAGAATGATAATTTCAGGTGAAAATTGATACACAACAAATAATTTCGAGGGGAAAATTATATACTTGAAATTTTTTCGAATTTGATGGTACTTTAAACTTTAGATGAAGGAAAGATAATTTTTTAATTTTACATTTCCCAAGTTTTCAAGGTGTCGTGTTATATTCATTACTTGGATGGTAAAATTCCATTTCTTGTGAAAGTACTCATTTAACTATCCCACACGTCTATGGTCATATGGATGAACGAATACCACAACATCACTCGATTATTTTTTTGTGGAATATAATAGAGATCGATACTTTTAATTACCGCTAGCTATCAGTCTATTTTATCATTCAAATCTCTAAAAAATTTCTTAATGCCTCTGTTCATCCATACTGTTAAGATAATAAAATAATAAATATATGTCATTTTTAAATACAGAATGATTAACTAAGATCTTTATAAGTTAAAATAAGTTAATTTATTTATCAAACCGTCATATTTACGTACCTTTCAAAATTGTTCTTCTTTACTGTGTACAACCTAACTGTTTACAATTTCTTGAAGGACTAAAATGCTATTCCCCTTTACATAATGCAAAAGTTCGGACTAAATTATACCTATAAAAGAGAAGAAATTAGAATATTAATATTTGTGTGTACATGTTAAGTTGAAAAACAATGCCCTAATTTCTAAAGCACCATTGAAGTTTAAAAAAATAATCTTGAAATCATAGTTGCGTCAAGGATTGTGATAATGGAGTCCATGATAATTTTTCAACCTGACGTAATTCGTGACAATGAACCCTTGCTAGAAATATATGTATATCATGATCTTGACAGGACTTATAACCACCCAATACATCTGTCCCCATTCTCAATTAATTCACAATTTAAACACTAAAATGGTGCTTAATTAACTTATCATTTCTTCAACTCTAATTCTGTATATTAATTATGAGTTTTCTAACTAACATTAACCACAAATATAAATGTATTCATTCAAGGTTGGAAAGTGGAATCATCAATTTTTTTAATATATATAAATATATATATATATAATAAGTGATCTATCATTTTAATGAAATGATGACTAAATTAAAAAACGGCAAAAATACACACTCAAATACATTATGTGTGTATCCTATAGTGTATTTGGACAAACTCCCGTTGTAGAAGGCATCCTGTGTGTGTATATGTAATATATATATATATATTAAAACTTTTGATCTCCTCTAAAGAAATGTGTTTCCACATATTAATAATTATATGTATATTATAGAAAATATATACTATGTTACATCAAAAGGTTAAGATGAAATAAAATATTTTTCTAAAATTATTTGGAACAATGATTTATTTTTAGAGTTTTTACCACACTTTGAACTTGCGATTATGTAATAACTTACTTGTATAGATTCTTTTTTGTTTTTGTTTTTTTTTTTTGGATAAAGAGGGGATATATTATATTAAAGACAAAACAAAACATCAATGAATCTGATAAAATTATAAAATTGAGAACGTTAAATTGTTAACATATGACATCAAACAACAACAAGCTAAACATCTAATGAATGAAAATAATAAAAGATCAAAACATCGTGAAAGAGTTCATGAATGAACTTAGTCGGAAGAGAGCTAGCGATAATTCATAATCAGGGAGATTGAAATTATCATGACTAAGGGTAATCAAATTAGAGGCAATTAATAAGATCTTCTATGTAATCGATGACCCATCCGAAGAAGTGTGTTAAAAACTTTATGATTTCTTTTCAATAAAATACACCAACAAATGGCCATGAAGAGAGAATCAATATATTTCTAACTTCTCAAATATATTTAGAACTTCTTAATGCAAATTGAGGATATCACTTGCACTAAAGATAACTAAGTCAAAATAATAATTTTTTTTTTAATACAACTCTATTAAATTATATCTCCTCATATTAATAAAATTAGTTTATTCTTAAAACTTTATAACCATAAAAAGGCTTTACTATGTATACCCACAAAATAATAACTTAGTTCGACAGTTCAACAGTTCCAGTGTTCCACAGTCCAACAGAACAGGTCCCACATTTTAATAAAATAAAAGGCAGCTCACAGATCATTACTTGAAGGCAACATAAAGACACCAATAAGAAAGCATTGTTCATCAAGGTTCAATATATACACCAAGGGCGAAGGATTGATTTTATTTTAGTGATGGTTAATTGTTTTTTAATATAATATTAATGGATTAAATATTTTATTATTTTTAAAAGAAAATATAAGAAATTATGGGATCAACACCGTGTTTAGTGTTAGGATTGGTGGTCTTAGCGCCAATTTCTTATGTATTTCCCTATAAATACCCTTGTAAATATTTTATTAGTGAATAAAATAAATAGTTTCTATAATATGAATTATTTTATTATATGGTAAAGACGTAAATGACCATAGAGTGATTGGTTATGATACTGTTGCAAAAGCGTCGTAACTAACATTGAGCAGTATCATGACAATATCATTCTTTAACTGTTCCTGGTCAAGGTTTACAATTACTTGGTGAGTAAGTAAACCCGCTGAGACTGGTACGTGTTGTATATTGGAATATTGGATTCCAATAGTTTCTCAATGAACCATGAGTCTCAGGAGACTTATATAGACACGTACGTGTTTATATCGAATAAACACTGAATGAATCACCAAAAATTCTCAATAGATGGTACACAAATGTTAATAAGAATCTTCTCGGGTTGAGTGAGCAGAGTGATCATTCGACTTGAGGTATCACTGTGGATGTATGAGGTATCCTCCACACTGTGATGACAGTCACGTCACCGATCTATTTAGATCAGACCTCCGTCTGTTCGTTGGGTGTGGACTGATCCACATGATATCCTGTGTGTATCAAGATAGGATCCGTCAATTATGTGTACAGAGCATATGTATCCATTATGAGATTAACAATCTGTTAAATCCATGGGCCTGTGGTACACTTTAGAAGTGAGTTCTAAGTGTTATTAAGAGATTGCTAATAGAATCGTCGACGAGATTATACCTATAGAGATTTGATGTTTATATCTATATCTTTGGGATAATCCGGATACCTGTGATGGAGGGATTATACGTATGCAGTGACCTCGACATGTATGATTCAGCAAGTTTATCTGTGGTCATCATAATTTACGGGTGGGTAAGTTATGGACACGAAATTGGATTTCGTGATGGATATTGACCGGCGTAAACACACGCGTATAACGCAAGCGCACGTATCGTTCAAGTAGTATAAAAAGTATCGATCCTACGGGGACTTAATACCTAAGCTATTAATTTTATGAGGTCAAATGATTACTAGTATCTAACAGGTTGTTTGATTGATTTAAAAAGGTGACGATTCTAAATTTAAAAACAAGTAAATAAAATTGTTCGAAAGTAGGTTTAAGAAAATTCAATATTAAAAACTATCTAGGGTTGTGAATTCTTCCAATATCATTTTAAAGATGAAGTGGTTATTTTATGTTTGTGTAATAAATCGGTTTACTAACCTGGAACACTAAATTATGCGAAAGCCTTTGTCGATGGTCAGACGCAAATACACAGTTTAACCCAATTGAACCATATGTCTATGTCAACCAAATTATCTGGATTCATTAAGTTTAAGTTCCAATTATGGCTACCCCCGCCCGACAGGTATATGTCTATCCTGTAAGGAAATCTATTAAAGGGTTATCTATCCTCAAGGAAGATCGTGGGCTATTAAGTCTAAGGAAGACTTAATAAGTAAACCTTTAAATTATCCAAACTATAAAATAATCAATTATAAACCGGTGATATTGAAAGTCATCACAACCCCAGATAACTAATTTAGTTACAACACATAACTAGGTCTAGTAAAAACTTGAAAATAAAAGACATAAAGTAAAAATGATGAAAAGTAATTGCGGTAAAGTAAATTGCAATAAAATAAAATGCTAAGGTAAAAAAATCAACTTTTACTACTACTAATTTAGATATCTCCCATAATATAATATATAAACTTGTGATTATTTTACCAACCAGCCATATAGGCGGTAACCTGATTAAGTCAAATTAAGTCCAACCAGTCATAAAGGCGGAACCAAAATAAACCTGCCATATAGGCGGTAAGAAAATTTAATTACCAACCGACCAATCTGGCGGTATCATTGATTAGTCAGGTTTAAACCAGATTAAAATGAATTAACAACCGACCAGTCTGGCAGTATCCTTTTTAAGTCAAATTTTAAATAGTGAATATATTATATTTAAGGGAGATTAATCTAAATAGCAATAGTAAAAGAATTACATTTCACCATAGCAGGGGGAAGTTACCTCCTCATGGTAAATAGTAAAAACTGTAAAAAGTAAAGAAAGTAGAACACTATTATTACAAAAAAAGTAATTAAAATTAATTACAAAACTAAAATTTAAAAGAAGTTAGATAGAAAACTCCTTATTTATATGAGAGAATTAAGAGAGAATGGTACATCTGAAATCAGAAAACTGAGCTCTATTTATAGGCGTCAGTAAGGGTCGCGCGTCGCGACGCCCATTTGGTCGACGTGGCAGCTTCTGGTTCGTCGGCTTCAGATTCTGGATAAGGTGATAAGGCGACACGTGGCAAGGTGGTTGGAACTCAATTATTGTGACACGTGGCGGCTTCTGATTGGCTGGTTAAGATTATTATCCACCACGTGTAAGATATGGATAAGTGAGTCAATGATTGATGCTGATGTGGCACTGACGTGGCGACACGTGGCAAAGTGACTGTCGGCACCATAGAATTGCGACACGTGGCATGATGTGATTGGTTGATGATGACGTGGCAGCCACATGGCACTTTGACTTGGTCAACAGGTGATATGGATGATGACGTGGCAATGACGTGGAGTGACATGTGGCGACACATGGCGATGGCGACTGTCGGCACTATAGGATGATGACACGTGGCACAATGCACGTTAGCAAATCGGCTGTGATGGTGACACGTAGCACGACGCACGTTAGCAAAGTCAAATTTTCTCAGATTCTGACTTGTGGATCGGGTGCACGTTATCATTGTTCGGCGCACGTTAGGCGTCGCGACGCCAAGGGCTTTCATTATTTTGCTCCAAATTACCTCCAGAATGTCCTGAAACTTTATTTATCTACAAAATAACACAAAGCACATCAAAATATTCACAAAACTCAAGAAACTATACAAAATATAAAGTTAAATGAGTGAGAAATAGTGATAGATTTACCACTCATCAGATATGCCTGAATCTAGAGAGTGTCATTAATGAAACATACTCGTAGAGCACTAGGGCAACCATTATAAATAATATTGATTATTTATAGATCGTTTAACGGTTAAACGATAAATACACGCTTTAAGGGTTTTTTCCGGCTATTTCCTAATTAATATGTATTTGATTTAAATACTTAATTTTATTAAATTCACATTAATTCATTGTCAAATAAAGTATTTGACACTTGTCATAAATATATGTATTATGGAATATTTAATGTAGAAATTATACATATATTTAGATATTTATGTTTGTAATTATCTAATTATTTAATTTTTAAATAATTAGATTAATTAAATATAAATATATTTTCACTTTAATATGGAAAAATGTAATTGGTACACTTGTGCATATATTAATTAAAATGGTTGACAACTTGATTTTTGGCATATTTAATATTGATTAAATTTGCAAAATCAAAATTCTCATTTTGCCCCCAAGAGTCGGTCAAGCCGTAATTTTTTAAGCTTTGTGTTTTTTCTTTTTGCTTCACTTTTGGCTTCAAAAATAGATTACAAAAAGGGAGTTGAGAGAAAAACAAAGTGCTAAAGGTGATTTGTGAAGAAAACTTTGAAAATTAAGGTAATTTCATACTTTTCTTTACTTGAAAATTGTTTCTATGCCTTTAGACTTGAACATATGATGTTTCCATGTTTTTCTATTCTCTTAGGTTTGTATTAATTTTTTTTGAAGCATGAATGAAAGGTGTTAGCATGTGTATTTTGTAAAGGAAGCTTATCAAGGGTGATTAAGCTTACTTTTAGTTTATTTGATAACTTGGTAGCCATTCTAGAGTTGCTTAGTCACTCATAAATAACCTAGAATTGTTTTTAATTTGTTTCATGGTGGTGAGACTTGTTTGGTGTGGTAAGGATTGTATTAAAGTGTTGAATTTTATAAACTTGGTGTTAATTAATCTATTGGAAAATTTTGTAAAATTATGGTTCATAACCCTTTCCAAATTGGGAATTTTCATATATGTGTTAATTAATGATGTATATATGATGCATATTAATTTTGGTGTTGATCGAATTTGATCTTAGTAGTTTTGAACCAATTTGGACTAAAGTGTAAATCCTGAAAACTTGAGGGACCTCTCAGCAATTTGGGGAAAATTAGTTTCTTGAATTAAAATTTGTATTTTAATGTATAAGACATGTATAAATCATTTGGGGATTGGTTTGGAATCAATTAAATTGTTTTTGAATATTTAGGACTAAAATGATAAAAATACAAAGTTTAGGGGCTAAATGACAAATAATGAAAAATCTGATTTTTGGGTAAAATTTCAGTTTTTAAACAATTGAGTAATTAATTACCAAAGAAAAATTATTGAAATCGGAAAATTTTGATTTTCCGCGTTCCGCTGCGTTTACCCGGAATTGCCACTTAAAACCCCAACAAAAATGGTATCAGAGCAGGTCTGAACCTGAACACATGATATGAATATATTTTTAAATTCAATGTTTAATTTTGTCTTTACTTTATGCATGCTTGTATTTATTTAATTTGATTAAATTAAATGCGTAACATCTTTGCGGAAAAATCCCTAATAAATAAGGTTTTAAAGTAATATGTTTTGGATGTATATTTCTTGGTCTGTCTTATCAATACATTTTATGGATATCTGTTCTATGGCTGCATCCGAGAAAGTGCCAAAACAGTGAGGGTGTAGTTGATAGAAATTTATCGATGCCGGATGTATATGTGATACTACGTAAATTCAAGCGAAAGCGGAAATTCTGAACGTGCCAAAGCTATCAGAACTATGTAAGTATCATGAATTTATCATTGACAATTTTAACCTTGGTACGCCTCATTGTGAACGTGCCAAAGTTGTCACAATGAGAAACGACCAGGACCGGAACCCATGAGTCACTAGTGAGTGATTGACAATGAGTTGTCTACCTAATGAATATACGTTGGCGAGAACGTGCCAAAGCTGTGAGCTGAAATATATTCATGGGGTCCACATTTCACTATTATGTTTTTAATTTGATTATTGCATGATATTGTATTCTGTTTGGGGATTACAGTTTTACATGAAATAGTGGGAGGGGCATTTTTAGATTATAAATCCATGATCTATTTATGCTTTGTTTATTTTATATTATATGAAATTGTTTTGTCTGCTAACCGTTTTTCGTATGATAGATTTGAGATGGCGGCAACTACTTCTAATCCTTTTGCTAGTATACTTGATACGAACAAAATTAAAGGCGCCGAAAACTTTACAGATTGGGACTTGGATCTAAGTATTGTCCTTGGGTCTGAGAAATTAGAATATGTGTTAGAAGGCTCGTTGCCACTTGCCATATCAAATGATACAACACAAGAGGAACATGAGACTCTCCAGAGGTGGAGGGATGATGATAGAAGAGTCAAATTATATATTCTCAGCTCCTTAGTACCGAAGCTTAAAATGTAATATTTTGGATTGCCTGACACATATACTATGATGATGCGACTGAGGGAGTCCTTTATGAACCAAGAACAGGTCTCGGTTCATAAAATAGCAATGGAATTGTTCCATGCAAAACTTGAAGAGGGACAGGCTGTGAGCCCTCGTGTGCTTCATCTGATTGATTTGATCGAATAGTTGAGGCGCTTTAATTTCCATCTGAATGACACTTTAGGACGAAGTGTCATACTTGGATCTCTCCCAAAATCATATCACTAGTTTGTAATATATTTCAATATGAATGAGATTAGCTGTTCTTATTAGGAGATGCATAAGATGTTGCAAACTGCGGAGGATTTAAGGAAGGGAGTTTCGACTCACCCTCCTAAACCCACAGCTCTTCTTGCTTCCTCTCAATCTAAACAGAAAGGAAAGAAAAAAAGGGTTCTAATATTCCACCACAGGGTAAGATAGCTAATCCAAAGAGAGCTGTCGAAGATAAATGCCACCACTGCAGCAAGATTGGCCACTGGAAGAGGAATTGTCCTGATTACTTGGCCCAAATCAGAAAGGAAAGAGCATCTACTTCAGGTACTTTTAATTTTCCCATTATTGATATCTCATTAACTTGTGAAGCTATGTCATCAGTTGGATTTTAGATTCTGCTTGTCCAATTCACATTTGCAATTCATTGCAGGTGCTGAAGGAAAGTAGACAACTAAAATCTAGGGAGATGCAATTACGATTCGAGAGTGGCGACTCTCTGGATGCAGTTGTTGTGGGCTTATACGAGATTCCCCTACAAAGTGAGAGACGTTTCTTGCATGACTATTTTTTTGTACCGGGATGTGTTGCAAACTTTGTGTCACTTTTTGTATTAGATACTAAAGGATATAATGTAAATATTAAAAATCGTTCTTTATATTTATATGATAGGTATAATATTCAGATCCTAGTTTTTCCAAATGAGCACGGTCATTACATTTTGCATACCTCACAAGATATCTTTAATGTTAGAATTAATAAACGTAAAGTATCTGATATAAATAATACTGAACTGTGGCATTGACGTTGGATCATATAGGCGTGAAATGCCTAACCCAGTTGGTTAGGAATGGTTTGATACAAGATCTTACCATTAAACCTTATCCAACTTGTGAATCTTTCATTAAGGGTAAAATGACCAAAGCCTATTTTCGGGTGTGAACACCGAGCCGCTGACTTATTGGAACTAATACATTCTGATGTATGTGGTCCCATGAGTCACACTGCTCACAGTGGTTTTTCGTACTTCGTTACCTTTACCGATGATCTGTCACGGTACAGTTATGTTTATTTGGATGAAATAGAAATCAGAAACCTTTGAAAAGTTCAAAGAATTCGAAAATAAATGGAAAAACAGACTGGTAAATATATTAAATGTCTTCAATCTGATCGAGACGGCGGATATATGAGTGGTAAGTTCACCGATTATTTAAAAGAGAATTGGATTCTCGCTCAATATACTCATCGGGTACTCCACAGCACAATGGAGTGTCCGAAAGGAGAAATCAGATTTTATTGGATATCGGTCCGATCGATGTTGAGTTTTACAGATTTGCCCTATTACTTATGGGGATATGCTCTTTTAACTGCTGCTTATCTTTTGAATAAGATTCCTTCAAGGCTGTTCCTACGACTCTGTATCAGATATGGACTGGTAGGAAACCGAATCTTAATTATGTTAAGATTTGGGGCTGTCTTGCCTATGTCATGATGGCTCAATAAGATAAGCTTTCGCCTCGAGAGCAAAAGTTTAGGTTTGTTGGATATCCGTCAAATACGAAAGGATATTTATTCTATGATACCGAGCACCGAAATGTATTCGTAGCTTGCTTCGTAAAATTTCTAGAAGTATAATTTTTGTCTGAATGAGGTAATCATAGACAGGTTGAACTTTATGAAGTACAATCTAAGACCAATGAACCATTGGAGGAACCTGAAGTTCAAATAGATGAAGAACCTTCAACACACACACTCCGTAGGTCCCAAAGGGTGTCTAGACCTCCTGAACGCTTGTATTTGATACAAGAAAAGAGTCCAGATGTTCTCTTAATTGAATAGACTGAACCTTACACCTATAGAGAAGCGATGTTGGACATCGACTCCGCGAAATGGCAAGAGGCCATAAGATCAGAGTTAGACTCTATGCATCAGAATCAAGTTTGGGACTTGGTTCCGCTTCCTGAAGGAAAAAAGGAAGCGTGGGCCTGACGAAAAGGTTGAAACCTTTAAGGCCAGAATGGAGCTAAAGGTTACACGCAGTGACCTGGTGTCGACTACGATGAAACTTTTTCGCCAGTTGCAATGCTGAAGTCTACAAGGATTTTGTTGTTTGTTCATGCTTACCATGATTACGAGATTTGGCGAATGGATGTCAAAACAGCTTTTCTAAATGGGTTTCTTGACGAAAAAATCTATATGGAATAGCCGGAGGGTTTTGTATCCAACGAAACCTCATACATGGTTTGTAAGCTTAAGAAGTCCATTTATGGACTTAAAATAGCTTCGCGGAGTTGGAATCTTCGATTCGACGAGATTATTAGATTGTCTGGTTTTCTCAAGAATACGGAAGAATCATGTGTATACTAGAAGGCCAGTGGGAGTATGATAATATTTTTGGTTCTCTATGTTGATGACATCCTAATCATTGGGAATGATATAGGAATGATGCGGGGCGTCAAAGCTTACCTTTATAAGAATTTCTCCATGAAAGACCTGAGTGAAGCTTCTTATATCTTGGTTATAAAACTCTATAGGGATAAAGAAAGGAAGCTTATTGGGCTATCTCAATCATCATACATAGATAAGATCCTAGAACGGTACAATTTTGATAACTGTAAGACAGTAAATATACCGTTCAGACATGGCATTAATCTTTCGAAGAAGATGTGTCCGCAAACAGAAGATGAGAAGATTAGAAGGTCTAATCAGCCTTATGTTTCATGTTTGGGTAGCATTATTTATGTCATATTATGTACGAGGCCTGATATTAGCTACGCGGTTAGTGTAACCAGTAGATATTGTTGGACAATTATGACCCATAGCGTCACTATTTGTACATATCATGGTGTTGTTGTACAAATTAACTATGTGACAAGGAGATTGCACTCTTATCATTTGTGATTAGATCACCTAGATGTATAAATGATAGGAGGTCCTTATGATTAGTTCCTGGATTGAGATGATATGAGACAGTATCAGTCCACGAAGGATTAATCATTAAATATCCCTAGTCGTAGTATTATCGAGACTGGACATCGATAATGCGGAATAGACTAGTATTACACTTGTGTGTGTTATGTGAGACCATAACGGCATAGTTCTCATATATTTGGGTATAGGATACTCATGCAAGTGCAATAGGAGGTTGTGTTTTACCGATGGTACGGAAAATAGCTTCGCTCTGGATAGACCCCTCGGAATTCCATTGGTGGTATGACTATGTGTCTATGGAAGTCTGAAATCAGGGTAGGTGTATTTGGTCTTAACCTGAGACTTGCACCGCTAATGCTTGTGACAATCGGTATGCTTTAGTTTTGGTCGTCCAGGGCTTTGACCGGTTCTGTGTACGCCTCTGCTGGGTATATTGAGAATCGTAGTGTATTGGGTGTGATGTCAAGACGGAAGTATCACTCCATCATAGTGGAGATGATGTCACGTAGGATACGGTACTAGTGCTCTTAAGTACTGCAGTCATCGGGATATTATGACTAGGTCATGTATGTCTGATTATAGAGACTAGTTACCAGACATCCGACATGTGCTTCGTACGGGGCAGACACATTCCAGCCCCAGGCCTAGCACGTGACAATCCGATACTTGATCGCTATACGCAATACTACGTATATTACGTCTGACATAGATTATATATTCCAGTAAGAATATTTCTGGAGAATTGGGTAGGCACGGTGCTTGCTAGAAGCCAACCATGTCTTGTAAATCGGTAAGCACGTGGTACGAGGTACGCACGTATTCGGATAATCCGATGACCGTATTTACTGCCAACATATCCAGGGATCCTTGGGTCGCTTCCCAAAGATTCACCGATGACAGTTGATTTAAATTAGAATTAATCTGGGATTAATTAAGAGAGAAAATTAATCTGGGATTAATTAAGATGGAGAAAATTAATCTAGGATTAATTGAGGTATTATTTAATCTAGGATTAAATGTGTTCGGAAGAGAGAGAACGCGATTAATTTGGAATTAATCGGGAATAATTTAATAGTTAAATTTGATTTTTCTATTTAATTTATTCGTATGGGCTAAAATTAATATATCGGATATATTAATATGAATTGGATTTCATTACGAAATTAAAGTTGGACTTTAATGCGAACGAGCGAATTTACCCTTAACGGATGTGTAGTTTGTTGAAAAAAATTCATAATAAGGGTCTACAGCTGATTCCACCACAGAGGTGGAATATATTGTTGCTTCAGAAGTTGCAAAAGGAAGCTGTTTGGATTAAGAAGTTTACCACATAATTGGGATTTGTCCCAAGTATCGAGAATCCAATTATGTTATACTGTGATAATATTGGTGCCATTGCGCAAGCAAATGAACTAATGGTGCATCAAAAATCAAAGCATGTGGAACGAAAGTACCACATCATTCGAGAGATTATGTATCGAGGTGACATTGTTGTATGCAAGGTCCAAGTGAAGATAATATAGCAGACCCGCTTACGAATGCCATACCTCCGAAGTTATTTGATAAGAATGTGGAGTCGATGGGTATTAGATACAATCGATATTGACACTAGAGCAAGTGGGAGATTTTGTTAGGGTTGGTGCTCTGAACGCCAATTTCTTATGTATTTCCCTATAAATACTCTTGTAAATATTTTATTTGTGAATAAAATAAAAAATTTCTATAATATGAATTATTTTATTATATGGTAAAGACGTAAATGATCGTAGAGTGATTGGTTATGATACTATTGCAAAAGCGTCGTAACTGACATTGAGCAGTATCATTCTTTAAGTGTTCATAGTCAAGGTTTATAATTACTTGGTCAGTAAGTAAACCTGTTGAGACTGATACGTGTCGTATATTGGAGTATTTGATTCCAATGCTTTCTCAATGAACCATGAGTCTCGGGAGACTTGTATAGACACGTAGGTGTTTATATCGGATAAGAACTGAACAACTGACCAAAGATTTTTAATAGATGGTACACCAACGTCAATAAGAATCTTCTCGGGTTGAGTGAGCATAGTGATCCTTCGACTTGAAGTACCACTGTGGATGTATGAGGTATCCTCCACACTTTGATGGCAGTCACGTCACCGATTTATTTAGATAAGACCTCCGCCTGTTCGTTGGGTGTGGACTGATCCACATGATATCCAGTGTGTATCAAGATAGGATCCGTCAGTTCTGTGTACAGTGCATATGTATCCATTATGGGATTAACAATCTGTTAAATCCATGGGCCCGTGGTACACTTTAGAAGTGAGTTCTAAGTGTTATTAAGAGATTGCTAATAGAATCGTCGACGAGATTATACCTATAGAGATTTGACGTTTATATCTATATCTTTGGGATAATCTGGATACATGTGACGTTGTGATAATACTTATGATGTGACCTCGACCTGTATGATTCAGCAAGTTTATCTGTGGTCATCATAATTTACTGGTGGGTAAGTTATGGACACGAAATTAGATTTCCTGACGGATATGCCTAAATCTAGAGTCTCATTAATGAAACATACTCGTAGAGCACTTGGGCAACCATTATAAATAATATTGATTATTTATAGATCATTTAACGGTTAAACGATAAATACACGCTTTAAGAGTTTTTTCCGGCTATTTCCTAATTAATGTGTATTTGATTTAAATACTTGATTTTATTAAATTCACATTAATTAATTGTCAAATAGACTATTTGACACTTGTCATAAATATATGTATTATGGAATATTTAATGTAGAAATTAAACATATCTAGATATATATTTGTAATTATCTAATTATTTAATTATTAAATAATTAGATTAATTAAATATAAATATATTTTACTTTAATATGGCAAAATGTAATGGTACACTTGTGCATATATTAATTAAAATGGTTGACAACTTGATTTTTGACATATTTAATATTGATTAAATTTGCAAAATCAAAAATCCCATTTTGCCCCCAAAAGTCGGTCAAGCCGTAATTTTTTAAGCTTTGAGTTTTTTCATTTTTCTTCACTTTGGATTCAAAAATAGATTACAAAAAAAGGGAGTTAAGAGAAAAACAAAGTGCTAAAGGTGATTTGTGAAGAAAACTTTGAAAATTAAGATAATTTCATACTTTTCTTTACTTGAAAATTATTTTTATGCCTTTAGACTTGAACATATGATGTTGCCATGTTTTTCTATTCTCTTGGGTTTGTATTCAGTTTGTTTGAGGCGTGAATGAAAGGTATTAGCATGTGTATTTTGTAAAGGAAGCTTCTTAAGTGTGATTAAGCTTACTTTTAGTTATTTGATAACTTGGTAGCCATTCTAGAGTTGCTTAGCCATTCATAAATAACCTAGAATTGTTCTTGATTTGTCTCATGGTGGTGAGATTTGTTTGCCGTGGTAAGGATTGAATTAAAGTGTTGAATTTTATAAACTTGGTGTTAATTGATCTATTGGACAATTTTGTAAAATTAGGGTTCATAACCCGTTCCAAATTTCAGGATTTTCATATATGTGTTAATTAATGATGTATATATGATGCATATTAATTTTGGTGTTGATCGAATTTGATCTTGAGTAGTTTTGAACCAATTTGGACTAAAGTGCAAAAAACTTGAGGGACCTCTCGGCAATTTGGGGAAAATTAGTTTCTTAAATTGCAATTTATATTTTCATTTATAAGACATATATAAATCATTTTGGGATTGATTTGGAATCAATTAAAATTATTTTTGAATATTTAGGACTAAAATGATAAAAATATAAAGTTTAGGGGCTAAATGGCAATTAATGAAAAATCTGATAACTATTGAGTAATTAAAATAAATTAGTTTATTTTGATTACCCAAAAAAAATTATTGAAATCGAAAAATTTTGATTTTTCGCGTTCCGCTACGTTTACCCGGAATTGCCGCTTAAAACCCCATCATTTAGGTATTGATTATTCTATGCCAACAAGTAAATCAAAATAATTTTTCTCACCCTAAGATCACTGATAAAATGGTTCTTATAAATATAGAAATTCTATGCAAATGCATGTAACACACATGTAATATAAAAAGATATTGATCCCTCGAAAAATTATTATTATTGTCAATTACTGAATTATCTTAATAATATTCTTGACAATGAAATTATGAAAGCTAAATAATATAAACTAAATCATTAAAAAGGAAAATTGAAACACACGAAATTAATAAGAGAAGAGAAAAGTCATATGTCATAACTTTCCCATGATGTTCACTTAAATATCTCTAATCTCTCTCTAATTAATCAATTATAAGAAATTATTAATGTAGAGCACAAATTTATTTACAAACCTCTTCCAAGCGTCAAGTAGAAAAAAATTGTCTTACTCAGTTTACTATATTCCTATATTAATTAGATTAAGATGAATTCATTAAATTCAAGTTCTAATTAGGGGTTACATGTTCTATGGATGTATATTCCTAACATAACATGGAAATCAAACTAATGAACTGTATCATGAGTTGAATTATCTATGTTTAAACTTATAAATCCAAATTCTAATTTCATTATGGTTTCCCGGTCTTAAGCACTTAATTCTATTTTCCAACTTCAAATGATTATCTAATCAACCCCATTGATTACTAAACAATAGAAAATCATGAAAAATAAGATAAAACAGACAATCATAAATAGAAGGTCACAATATCAATCAAAGAGAGATTTGATTAATTAAACTATAAATTTTAATATGTGTTAGAAGGACAGTTGCAACTTGCCATATGAAATGATGCAATACAAGAGGAACATGAGACTCTCCATAGGTGGAGGGATGATTATAGAAGAGTCAAATCATATATTCTCAGTTCCTTGGCACCGGAGCTTAAAAGCGATATTTTGGATTGCCTGACGCATATACTATGATGATACGACTGATGAAATCTTTTATGAATCAAGAACATGTATCGGTTCATAAAATAGCAATGGAATTGTTCCTTGCAAAACTTGAAGAGTGACAGGTTGTAAGCTTTCTTGTGCTTCATCTGATTGATTTGATCGAACACTGGAGGCGCTTTAATTTACCTCTGAATGACACTTTAGGACAAAGTGTCATACTTGGATCTCTCCCAGCATCATATTGCCAGTTTGTAATGTATTTTAATATGAATGGGATTAGCTGTTCTTATCAGGAGCTGCATAATATGTTGCAAACTGCGGAGGAAGATTTAAGGAAGAGAGTTTTGACTCGCCCTAATAAACCCATTGCTCTTCATGCTTCCTCCCAATCTAAACAGAATGGTAGAATAAGAAAGGAAAAAAAAGGGTTCGAATCTTCCACCACAGGGTAAGATAGCTAAACCAAAGAGAGCTGCCGAAGATAAATGCCTTCACTGCAGCAAGATTGGCCACTGGAAGAGGAATTTTCCTAATTACTTAGCCAAATCAGAAAGGAAAGATCATCTACTTCAGGTACTTTTATTTTTCCCATTATTGATATCTCATTAGCTGTGAAGCTATGTCATCCAGTTGGATTTTAGACTCTGCTTGTCCAATTCACATTTGCAATTCGTTGCAGGTGCTGAAGGAAAATAGACGGCTAAAATCTGGGGAGATGCAGTTGCGATTCGGGAGTGGCGACTCTCTGGATGCAGTTGTTGTGGGCTTATGCGAGATTCCCCTACCCAATGGGAGACGTTTGTTGCATGACTATTTTTTTTGTACCGGGATGTGTTGCAAACATTGTGTCACTCTTTGTATTAGATACTGAATGATATAATGTATATATTAAGAATCGTTCTTTATATTTATATGATAGATATAATGTTCAGATCCTAGTTTGTCCAAATGAGCACAATCATTACATTTTGCATACCTCACAAGATATCTTTAATTTTGGAATTAATAAACGTAAAGTATCTTATATAAATATTACTGAACTGTGGCATATGACATTGGGTCATATAGGCGTGAAACGCCTAACCCAGTTGGTTAGGAATGGTTTGATACAAGATCTTACCATTAAACCTTATCCAACTTGTGAATCTTTCATTAAGGGTAAAATGACCAAAGCCCTATTTTCGGGTGTGAGACACCGAGCCGCTGACTTATTGGAACTAATACATTCTGATGTATGTGGTCCCATTAGTCACACTGCTCACAGTGGTTTTTCGTACTTCGTTACCTTTACCGATGATCTGTCACGGTACAGTTATGTTTATTTGATGAAACAGAAATCAGAAACCTTTGAAAAGTTCAGAGAATTCCAAAATGAAGTGGAAAAATAGACTGGTAAATATATTAAATGTCTTCGATCTGATCGAGATGGCGAATATATGAGTGGTGATTTCACCGATTATTTAAAGGAGAATGAGATTCTCACTCAATATACTCCTCCGGGTACTCACAACACAATGGAGTGTCCGAAAGGAGAAATCAGACTTTATTGGATATGGTCCGATCGATATTGAGTTTTACAGATTTGTCATATTACTTATGGGGATATGCTTTTTTAACTACTGCTTATCTTTTGAATAAGATTCCTTCAAATGCTGTTCCTACGACTCTGTATCAGATATGGATTGGTAGGAAACCAAATCTTAATTATGTTAAGATTTGGGACTGTATTGCCTATGTCAGGATGGCTCAACAAGATAAGTTTTCACCTCGAGGGCAAAATTTTAGGTTTGTTGGATATCCTTCAAATACGAAAGGATATTTATTCTATGATACTGAGCATCGAAAAATATCGTAGCTCGCTTCGCAAAATTTCTAGAAGTAGAATTTGTATCGAAGGAGGTAATCATAGACATGTTGAACTTGATGAAGTACAATCTGAGACCAATGAACCATTGGAGGAACCTGAAGTTCAAATAGATGAAGAACCTTCAACACACTCTCCGTAGGTCCCAATGGGTGTCTAGACCTCCTGAACGCTTGTATTTGACACAAGAAAAAAGTTTAGATGTTCTCTTAATTGAAGAGATTGACCCTTACACCTATAGAGAAGCGATGTTTGACATCTACTCCGCGAAATGGCAAGAGTCCATGAGGTCAGAGTTAGACTCTATGCATCAGAATCAAGTTTGGGACTTGGTTCCGCTTCCTGAAGGAATTATTCCTATCGGTAGTAAATGGGTTTACAAGAAGAAGCGTGTGCTTGACAGAAAGGTTGAAACCTTTAAGACCAGACTGGTAACTAAAGGTTACACGCAGTGACCTGGTGTCGACTACGATGAAACTTTTCGCCAGTTGTGATGTTAAAGTCTATAAGGATTTTGTTGTATGTTCCTGCTTACCATGATTATGAGATTTGGCAAATGGATGTCAAAATAGCTTTTCTAAATGTTCTTGACGAAGAAATCTATATGGAACAGCCGGATGGTTTTTTATCCAGTGAAACCTCAGGTATGGTTTGTAAGCTTAAGAAGTCCATTTATGGACTTAAACAAGCTTCGCGAAGTTGGAATCTTCGATTCGATGAGATTATTAGATTGTCTGATTTTCTCAAGAATACGGAAGAATCATATGTGTACCAGAAGGCCAGTAAAAATATGATAGTATTTTTGGTTCTCTATGTTGATGACATCTTAATCATTGGAAATGATATAGGAATGATGCAGGGCGTCAAAGCTTACCTCTGTAAGAATTTCTCCATGAAAACCTGGGTGAAGCTTCTTATATCTTGGGTAAAAAAAACTCTGTAGGGATAGAGAAAGAAGCTTATTGGGCTATCCCAATCATCATACATAGATAAGATCTTAGAACGGTATAATTTTGCTAACTGTAAGACAGTAAATATACCGTTCAGATATGGCATTCATCTTTCGAAGAAGATGTGTCCGCAAACAGAATATGAGAATATTATAATGTCTAATCAGCCCTATGTTTCATGTTTGGGTAGCATATGTATGCCATATATGTACGGGGCCTGATATTAGCTACGCGGTTATTGTAACCAGTAGATATTAGTCCAATCGAGGAAATGACCTTTGGATGACTGTTAAACATATCTTGAAATATCTTAAAGGTACTAAGGATAAGTTTATCATATATGGATGAAACGAACTGCAGATTAATGGGTATACAGATTCTGATTTCCAATCGGATCCCGATGATAGAAAGTCTACATTAGGATTCATATTTACCCTGAACGGAGGTGCAGTTTGTTGGAAAAGTTTCAAACAGGGGTTTACAGCTGATTCCACCACAGAGGCAGAATATATTTCTGCTTTAGAAACTGCAAAAGAAGCTGTTTTGATTAATAAGTTTATCACAGAATTGGGAGTTGTCCCAAGT
Organism: Zanthoxylum bungeanum; assembly: GCA_019454045.1. Lineage (NCBI taxonomy): Eukaryota > Viridiplantae > Streptophyta > Magnoliopsida > Sapindales > Rutaceae > Zanthoxylum > Zanthoxylum bungeanum. The sequence goes on along the minus strand of SKCR01027061.1, from coordinate 21,132 downwards.
ATCGAGAATCTGATTCCGTTATACTGTGATAATAATAGTGTCATTGTGCAAGCAATGAACCAATGGCGCATCAAAAATCGAAGCATGTGGAACGAAAGTACCACATCATTCGAGAGATTTTGTCGCGAGGTGACATTGTTGTATGCAAGGTCCAAGTGAAGATAATATACCAGACCCGCTTACGAATGCCATACCTCCGAAGTTATTTGATAAACATGTGGAGTCGATGGGTATTAGATACAATCGATATTGGCACTAGAGCAAGTGGGAGATTTTGTTAGGGTTGGTGCTCTGAGCGCCAATTTCTTATGTATTTCCCTATAAATACTCTTGTAAATATTTTATTAGTGAATAAAATAAACAGTTTCTATAATATAAATTATTTTATTATATGGTAAAGAAATAAATGACCATAGAGTGATTGGTTATGATACTGTTGCAAAAGCGTCGCAACTGGCATTGAGCAGTATCATGACAATATCATTCTTTAACTGTTCATGGTCAAGGTTTACAATTAATTGGTCAGTAAGTAAACCCGCTGATACTGGTACGTGTCGTATATTGGAATAATTGATTCCAATGGTTTCTCAATGAACCATGAGTCTCAAGAGACTTGTATAGACACGTATGTGTTTATATCGGATAAACATTGAACGACTCACCAAAGATTCTTAATAGATGGTACACCAACGTCAATAAGAATCTTCTCGGGTTGATTGAGCATAGTGATCCTTTGAATTGAGGTACTACTGTGGATGTATGAGGTATCCTCCACACTTTAATGGCAGTCACATCACCGTCCTATTTAGATCAGACCTCCGCCTGTTCGTTGGGTGTGGACTGATCCACATGATATCATGTGTGTATCAATATAGGATCCGTCATTTCTGTGTACAGAGCATAGGTATCCATTATGAGATTAGCAATCTATTAAATCCATGAGCATGTGGTACACTTTAGAAGTGAGTTCTAAGTGTTATTAAAAGATTGCTAATAGAATCTTCGACGAGATTATACATATAGAGATTTGACTTTTATATCTATATCTCTGGGATAATCCGGATACCTATTACGGATGGATTATATGTATGCATTGATCTCGACCTGTATGATTCATCAAGTTTATCTGTGGTCATCATAATTTACGGGTGGGTAAGTTATGAACACGAAATTATATTTCGTGACAGATATGTCTGAATCTAGAGAGTCTCTCATTGATGAAACATACTTGTAGAGCACTATGATAACCATTATAATAATACTGATTATTTATTGATCGTTTAAAGGTTAAACGATAAATACACGCTTTAAGGATTTTTTCTAGCTATTTCCTAATTAATGTGTATTTGATTTAAATACTTGATTTTATTAAATTTACAATAATTAATTGTCAAATAAAGTATTTGACACTTGTCATAATATATATGTATTATGGAATATTTAATGTAAATATTATACATATATTTAGATATTTATATTTGTAATTATCTAATTATTTAATTATTAAATAATTAGATTAATTAAATATAAATATATTTTCACTTTAATATGGAAAAATGTAATTGGTACACTTGTGCATATATAATTAAAATGGTTGACAACTGATTTTTGGCATATTTAATATTGATTAAATTTACAAAATCAAAATTCCCATTTTGCCCCTAGAGTCGGTCAAGCCCTAATTTTTTAAGCTTTGAGTTTTTTTCTTTTTGATTCACTTTTGGCTTCAAAAATAGATTACAATAAAAGGCTGTTGAGAGAAAAACAAAGTGATAGGTGATTTGTGAAGAAAACTTTGAAAATTAAGGTAATTTCATACTTTTCTTTACTTGAAAATTATTTCTATGCCTTTAAACTTGAACATATGATGTTACCATTTTTTTCTATTCTCTTGGGTTTGCAATAAGTTTGTTTGAAGCATGAATGAAAGGTGTTATCATGTGTATTTTGTAAAGGAAGCTTATTAAGGGTGATTAAGCTTACTTTTAGTTATTTGATAACTTGGTAGCTATTCTAGAGGTTCTTAGACACTCATAAATAACCTAAAATTGTTCTTGATTTGTTTCATGGTGGTGAGACTTGTTTGGTATGGTAATGATTGAATTAAAGTGTTGAATTTTATAAATTTGGTGTTAATTGATCTATTGGATAATTTTGTAAAATAGGGTTCATAAACTTTTTCCAAATTTGGGGATTTTCATGTATGTGTTAATTAATGATGCATATATGATGCATATTAATTTTGGTATTGATCGGATTTGATCTTGAGTGGTTTTGAATTAATTTGGACTAAAATGTAAATCCTGAAAACTTGAGGGACGTCTCGGTAATTTGGGGAAAATTAGTTTCTTGAATTGCAATTTCTATTTTCATATATATGACATGTATAAATCATTTTGGGATTGATTTGGAATCAATTAAATTATTTTTGACAATTTAGGACTAAAATGATAAAAATATAAAGTTTAGGGGCTAAATGTTAATTAATGAAAAAATCTATTTTTTGGGAAAATTTCAGTTTTTTAAAGTATTGAGTAATTAAATAAATTAGTTTATTTAATTACCCAATAAAAATTATTGAAATCGGAAAATTTTGATTTTCCGCGTTCCGCTGTGTTTACCCGGAATGGCCGCTTAAAACCCCAACATTTAGGTATTGATTGTCCATTCCTGATATCACCCATGCCAAGAAGTAAATCAAAATAATTTTTCTCACCCCAAGATCACCGATAAAATGGTTCTTATAAATATAGAAATTCTATGCAAACGCATGTACACACATGTAATATAAAAAGATATCGATCCCACAAAAAATTATTATTATTGTCAATTACTAAATTATCTCAATAATATTCTTGACAATGAAATTATGATAGCTAAATAATATAAACTAAATCATTAAAAAGGGAAATTGAAACACACAAAATTAATAAAAGAAGAGAAAAGTCATAGGTCATAACTTTTCCCTGATGTTCACTTAAATATCTCTCATCTCTATCTAATTAATCAATTATAAGAAATTATTAATGTAGAACACAAATTTATTTACGTTTTTCCAAGCGTCAAGTAGAAAAAAATTGTCTTACTCAGTTAACTATATTTCTATATTTTTAGATTAAGACGAATTCATTAAATTCAAGTTCTAATTAGGGGTTACATGTTCTATGGATGTATATTCCTAACCTAACATGGAAATCCAACTAATGAACTGTATCATGTGTTGAATTATCTAAGTTTAAACTTATAAATCCAAATTCTAATTTCAATATGGTTTCCCGATCTTAGGCACTTAATTCTATTTTCCACTTCAAATGATTATCTAATCAACCCTATTGATTGCTAAGCAATAGAAAATCATGAAAAATAAGATAAAACAGACAATCATAAATAGAAGGTCACAATATCAACAAAGAGAGATTTAATTAATTAAACTATAAATTAGGTTCCATTGAAGAGTTTAGTTAAATAAAAAAAAAGCACACATGAATATCGTATTCAATTTAAGCACAAAGAATCTAGAGTATGGATAGAGAAAACTAATGATTAAAGGTCGTCAATTCTCAATTTTCATCTTCCTCACCTTAATTCTTGAAATTCTTAAAGCTCTTGACTTATCTTGTGTGTTGAGAGTGTTTTTTTTCCTCCAAACCAAATTTGTTATATCAAAACCCTAAATGTCTCTTTCCTTAAATAAGGACTCTTAAAATGATCAAATTTAAATATAGGACACGGGCGGGTGTCGCGACGTTAAAAAGTGCTTGGCGCATCTGGATTCCTATCTTGATTTCTTCATGATTGGCTCCGCGACGCTCCCTTCTTCTAGATCAAATTCCTCTTAATTAGTGTCGTTGCGCTCTAAGATGGTGCCACAATACTAGCTCTATATATCTAATTCCAAAATGCTATCATGACTTTTTTGCTATCAGTTTGCTTTTGCTTTTTTGCTCAAAAGCTTTTGATTTGTCATTGTTTGCCCCGAAGGTACAAAACACACGCAAAAAGAAATAAAACTATATAAACTGATCTTAATGACTAGCAATTCTATAGATAAATTGTGGTAAATATTTATATATTTACTACTCATCGCACCCTAAACTTAAACATTTACTAGTCTTGAGTAAAACAAAAAAAAAGAATCAAAACTAACTAAGCCACTTTCGTAGGGATCACAGTTGCATTTAGCATATGCAATAAGCCTTTTATATCCCCAAGTAATCCTAGAGGACAAGTGTAATCTCGTGAAGGTTTAAAGCGATGATACCCACTAACGTCATCAAAAACTACTAAATAAACAAAAAAAAAAAAAAAAAAAGATACAACAAACATAACATAGTCAAATTCTAACAATAATTCCTCAAAGATCAAAATATAATATGACAATGGCTAAAAAAAGTTTCAAAATATTGTAAATAACACAACTTCCTTCAAAAAATTAAATGCATCTCATTTAAATCCTAACACATGAGTCAAACCAACCTATTATCAACATCTCAACTTTCTTTTTCTTAATCTCGGGCGACTTCACATATTAGAGATTGTAGATAGCAATTATTTAAAGCCCCGTGTAACTAATTTCAAACGAGACATCTAGGTCAACGATCAGTCATCCATTCCAATTATCTCAATTCAAACTATCTTAATATCAAATTTCAAGTTTAAACTAGAACAAAACTGATAATAGTGCTTTGATATGAAAAAAATATCTCAAACAAACTTAATTTAAGAATTCAGCATTGACATTAATCAACATTTATAACTTTCTAAAAGTCAAAAATTCTAATACGGATCAAATCCATATCATAATCATGCGATCATTCCAACCAATACAAAACTCAAAAATTAAAAAAAAAAAAAAAAAAAAAAAAGAAGTTAACACAAAACAACAATAACAAAATTTTTAAACAAAAAAAATACAAAAGTAAACAATTTGTATTCCCTACCCCAAACTTAAATCTAATATTGTTCTTAAGTCCCTAAAGGGCGTGGCTTGGTGGTGTAGGGCTCAGGATTTGGCCTATAGATCTTGCATTCAAGATGATGCGTTTCTTGTAAGAGTCTGGGACAGCCGGGGATTTTACATATTCTGTTTAAGCCCAGATGAGATGATTTAGCGGTGGGATTTCCAATATTTCTAAAAATAATTGAAGCATATAAGGGAATAGAGATACTCCATGGGTCTTGTAAAGTAGATGGGTTCTCCGTTGGTTGATCAAGCAAAAGAAGTGATAACTAAACTTATTTAGAAATCTGGATCATCTAAAAAGAACATAAGTAAAAACACAATAATACGTAATCAAAAAATAAACAAACTTAATTTTATTTTTTTGTTTTTATTGTCTAAACTGAAATTAAGATTGATTAATCTAATATTAATAAAAAATAAAAAAATTCCCGACAACAATGCTAAAATCTTGATGGAACGATTCTATAAGTATAGAAATTTTACGCAAATTCACGTATCGCACAAATAATAAAGAAAGATATCGATCCCAAAAGAAATTATTATTCTTGTCAATTACTAAATTATCTCAACTTTAGTAGGGGTGAGCAACAATTCCGGGTTTACCCGGAACCGGTTGGAACCGGACCGGTTTTTCGGGTTTGGAATCGGAACCGGAACCGGACCATGGAACCGGTTCGCTGAAGCAACTGAAAGAGCAAATAATAACTATTTTTTTTTTTGGAAAAAACAAGTAATGAAACTGCAGAGAATTGATAGAGAGTGCTGCTTGTTTGATGAACCAGAAAGTAGAGTCCTAAAGCTGAATACATCTAAGACGAATGACCGTTCAAAAAATAAAATAAGGATACAATAAGAATTGACAAGTTGATAAATGAATTCCACACCAAAGTAATATTTGATACTGCCTTAGAAACCCATGAATAGGTACATATAGAATTGAATATACCACTCATTTAGCTAAGGCAAGCAATATAATAAACAGTGAGTCAAGAAGCTAAATTTTTTTTTTTTCTAAAAAACATATTTAACAAATGTAAATATAAAGAATTCTCAATATTTGATTACTAAAATAAAACCAAAATCACTTTGAAAAATGAAAAGTAACGTGTGAATATGAGAAAGAGCTAACTCCACATACCATTTTGAACTGATAAGCTAACAACCTAATTATCTGATACAAAATACAAAAAGCTGAAAAACAGAATTAACCAGAAAGCCAAACCAAATATGATCCAAAAGCTTTGAGGAGCTTACCAGTAATGAAATGTGACTTTTTGAAGCAACAATGATAAAGAAATTTGCTCACTTCCTCTTTATTCCTTTTTTTAATCACAAAAATGCAATATCAATTAAAAAATTTCATTTTTTTTCGTTCTTGAGCTTCCGCACTCCGATTTGGTCCCCGTTTTTTTCCTACGAACTCGTATTGGAATGTAGTTTTCATTAAAATATTTTAAAATATGGTAATTCGGAACCGGACCGGAACCGGACCTGAACCGAATAATATGATATCCTGTTTAATTTGGTAGGTTCCGGTTCCACTTAGTGCGGAACCGAATTTTTCCGGGTAGGTTCCGGTTCCATGCGGAACCGGAACCGAAACCGGTTTTGCTAACCCCTAAACTTTAGTAGTCTAATTTAGATTAGCAATTATGAAAGCTTTAATCTAAACTAAATCATTAAAAGGGAAAATTGAAACACATGAAATAAACAAGAGAATAGAAAAGCCTTAGGGTCACAATTTCCCCTAATGTTCACTTAATATCTTTCATCTCTCTCTGATTAAACAACTATAAGTAATTGTTAACCTAGAATACAAATTTATTTACAAGTCTTTTCTAAATGTCAAGTAGACAAAACGATCTTACCCAATTACCTATATTTCTATATTAATTAGATTAAGACGAATTTATGAAGTGCAAGTTCTAATTAGGGCCGGGTTACACATGCTATGAAGGTATATTCATATCCTAATATTAAAATCCAGCTAATGAACTATATCATGTGTTGAATTATCTATGTCTAAATACATAAATTCATCTTCTAATTTCATTATAGTTTCCCTGTCTCAAACACATAATTCCATTTTCCAACTTCAGTATTGTTTCCGATCAGCCTTATTGATTGCTAAATAATAGAAAATTTATGAAGAACAATATAAAACAAACAACCGCAAATAGAAAGTCACAATATCAACCAAAAGAGATATTAATTTAATTAATTAAAGCTACAAATTGGTTTCTATTAAAAAGTTAAGTTCAAGAAATAAAAGCATATACAAGAGCATCGTATTCAATTTAAGCATAAAAAATCTAAGAGTAGGAATAGAGAAAACTAATGGTTGAAGGTTGTCAATCCCTAATTTTCAATCTTCATCTTTCTTTCCCTAGTTCTTGACTTCTCTTATGTGTTGAGAGGGTTTTCGGCCTCCAAAATAGGACCATTTTCCTCAAATTCGTTCTACTCAAAACCCTAAAAGTCCCTTTTCCTTAAATATGGGCTCTAAATATGGGCTCTTAAAATGAACAAAATTACAAAATTACAAATCTTCAGGATCAAATTCTCTTGATTGGTATCATGGAGCTCCAAGCTGGTGTTGCAGTTGCTGCCCTATGTATATGATTCTTTTGTCCTATTTTTATTCGAAGTTTTTTCTCTGTTCCCTCTGAAGCTAAAAAAAAACACATACAAAAATAAATAAAAATTATACAAAAAACTCACAAATCTATAGATAAATGAGGATAAATATACATATATTTACCACTCATTAATCAACATCAAACAAATGATTCATAGCTAACTAACTACTTAAGAATCTATAGCAAGAAACATGGATGTATATGACCAAAATTTATAACAAATTACAATTTTAGAATAAAAGACACTGTGGAAATGGAATCTCAGCCGAAGTCCAAATACATCAAAAATACAAGTCAACTGGTCAAAATTAATGAAGCATGAGGCGAAGTAATTATTTCAAAGTAATTATAGGAATGGAAGGTAAAATAATATGTTTAAAAACATTAGCATTTTAAAGTAACCCTTAAACCAAAAGGACGGCCTAATATAGCTGCAAACTCGCCATTAAGTAATGAAATTCTGTCAACTTTCCCTTGAGAAACTATGATGGAACCATTGAATCGGTTAGCCATATGGTCTTCATTTATGGCCCTGAGGCTAAAAGAGCACCATTACACATTTAAGTGTGTAGGTTTTTCCATACAATATATGGGATGATCTTCTTGTTAAAGGATCACTTAAGGACCATGTAATATATAAAACATTAATTATTGAAAACTTACCCTCCCTTGAAAATTTCAGAAATTTTGATTCTACATTAATATATAAAGAATGCACCATGTAGGCTTCCAAGACCTACAAAATCATTATTAGAACCCTACTCCATCTCCATCTCTCTTTTCACAAAGCAAAAAGTACTTTTTACATTGTAGAACATTATACAAAAAAACAAACAAAGCTTAGCTTTACTTTATTGGAAATTACTTCCATTGTTCCAGAAGCTTGGCAAATAAACAGCTTAAATTGAGATAATCTGACTGCAGCCAAAATAGTAAATTTGCACAATTATTCGATTAATCTAAAAGCTAATCACTCACTTCTTCAGTAGCATTGCACTGCATTGAGCCATGATCTTTGATGCCCGGGTGATAGAATCAGTCATATAGAAATTCTCAACTGCACTACTGAAAGGAGTTGAATCCATTTCACTTTTGATCTCAGGCTTCAAAGAAGGCCCGAAGGTAGCAGGTTCTCTCTCATCCCCGCGCAAGAGATTCGGTGCCACTGTCCTGATTCGCGATCGAATGCCTCCAAGTGTATCATATGGTAAACGCATCCCTGCTACCTCTGAAAGTGCCCGAATTATCTTCCAATCATCCCTGGCATCACCAACAGTTGGAACTGCAGGCAATGTTTGTTGAGTGCAACCTTCTGTATTTTCGTATGTCCCTTCCTTCTCACTGTATGCTGATGCTGGGAGAATTACATTCGCACGATAAACAACCACGGTCACCATGGTGGCCTTGATAAACAACGAATGCATCATCTGGAAGCTTGTCCAAGTTCACATCATCAGCACCCATGAGATGGACAAACTTCGCAGACTCAATGCTGTTGCTAGATTCAGGCAGAAGTCCGAGGTCCAGGGCCGCAGCTTGAGCAGCATTGAGAAGCAAAACATTGAGCCCGTTCCAGTCAGGTCTGATAACATTCCCATTTTTCGCAATGGCTTCGACAGTAGCGAAAATCACATCTTTGTCTTTCCTCTCAAAGAGTCCAGCACCAACAATAATGACTGGATTTTTAGCGTTTGAGATGGCAGAGCAAAAAGGGTGACGACCCTCAGCAATTTCAAGAAGTGTTTGCGGGCCAGTGCCAAGATGCTGGTGATCATAGTTCAAATCTGAGGCAGGGCCAATATAACCCACCTTAGCAATGTTTGCTCGGACGGTCTTGCGGATTCTGGCATTTACCATAGCAGCTTCTACTCGTGGCTGGAAACAAAAATGGAAATATAAGATCAATGTAATACTAAAGTTGGAACACAATTTAAAGTACAGTAGCACTTAAAAAGATCCATATTCCATTCTCATGAAATATGCATCATACAAAAAAGTTATAGTACAAGCAAGGGTCAAGAAAAAATGTAAAATTCCAGCATAAAGGACGCAACTTTTACTACATGCTACAGAAAAAAGTGACTGAGCACTACCTGGGTACCAACCAAAAGGAAACAATCTGCCTTCTCAAGACCACTGATTGTAGTATTCATAATATATCCTGATCGTAGGTCAGCGTTAGGTTGCGCACCAGTTCCTTCACACCATATATTATTTGAACCCATTCTGTTTAAGAAATCTTTTAGTGCCATCATGGATTCTGCATCAGACAGCCGACCAGCAATCCCAACAATTTCCTCTGGATTAGCCTGATGCACAACCTCAGCAACCACAGCTAAGGCATCCCTCCAGTTCACAGCCTTAAAGCGCCCATCAATACCACGAATCATTGGATCATTTAGCCTCTGCCTCTTCAAACCATCATAACAAAAACGAGTCTTGTCTGAAATCCATTCTTCATTTATGTCCTGAGACAAACAGTCAGACAAAAAGGAGTAATAAGACATTGAATTCAAAAGATGCTTAAAAGATATGAATTTAAACAAACCCATAATTTTTCTTAAATTTAAGTGCCACATAAAACATTGATAATATATGAAAAAAATTTCAATATACGCATATTAATCAGACATAAACAACATGGTTAAATTATTTTAAAAGTATATGGTCTCCAAATGTTCACTAGCTCAAAACAAAACTAAATCTCAATTTTCTCTCTCTCTCTCTCTCTCTCCCCCACACACGGAAAAAAAAAAAAAAAAAAAAAAAAAAAAACACAACACAACACGAGAAAAATACAACTCCACAGAGTTCGAGGATCTGAAATAGAGCATGTAGTCAAAATCGTCTAGAGCATGTAGTCAAAACCGTCTAGATCATAGACGTCAAGGAAGTCATGAAACCAGCTGACATGATCCAGGGGACAACATTCAAACCTAAAGAACCGGATTGAAATAAATGAGATAATCACCCATTTTTGAATTTGCTTCATCTTGAAAGCTTGGCTATGTCCAAAATTGCTCAAGGGAGGGATTCCCCTTAAATGAAGAATGTAGGATTTGGAAATCCTACATTCTTCATTTAAGGGGAATCCCTCCCTTGAGCAATTTTGGACATAGACAAGCTTTCAAGATAAAGCAAATTCGAAAATGGGTGATTATCTCATTTATTTCAATCCGGTTCTTTACGTTTGAATGTTGTCTCCTGGATCATGTCACCAACCCTATTTAAGCGGTCAATACAATGAAAGTTGCGTATCACAGAATCAGAAAATAAAGTTTTCTGCAAATTTAAAGTCATCCATTTCCTTTCAAAAGAAAAAGAAAAACTGTTTCCAATCTCAAATTAATTTCTAAATCACAACATAACATTCTACGAGCACCAAAGTGGCAACTGGCTGAGAAGAGATCTGTGTATATTCTAGTATTAAAATTTTGGGTTGTTATCTTTTTACTACTCCAACTATGGTGAAATAACAAATGACTACAATAATTATATAGCGGAAAACTTTACTACTTGAAATATGGAAAAGTAACATTTTACTACTGTTCTGATAGTTGACCCGTTAGTTGAATTCTAAAATACCAAAATTACCCTTAAGAAAAACTTCACAAAAGAAATGCAAATAAATTCTAATAAATATAAATTATATTTAACCAAACAAAATTAACAATGAAAAAAACTGTAGAAAATTATCTAGGGTTAAAAAGACTGTTTGCATGTCAAATTTTAAGGAATATTAGGATTTTGAATAAGTTTAAGTGCGAAGACAGATTTGCCCTTGTGATTCATCATGACATCATCATTTCGCTAATGGTAGTAATGGAAAAGAAGTAGTGTGTTATTTTTTTTATAGTTAAGGTAATAAAGTGTTACACTTTAATAATTGTTTTAGTCATTTGTTATTTCACGATAGTTGTAGTAAAGGGATCATTGTCTCAAAAAAGGGCCAGGCAAAATAATTGTTGTAGTCATTTATTATTTCACGATAGTTGTAGTAAAGGGATCACTATCCCAAAAAAGGTCTAGGCGCTAGGTTGTGCCTAGCTGTTCCGATTTGCCCGAAATTGGTGGGCTAGGTGGCAGCTTCATGGAAAAGCGCAGATCTAAGGCAAATGGCGATTCAGATCAGCGCATGAACAGTGAGGCAGCAACAGCTAGCAGGTTCTGATTATGATGGACTGTCACACGTCAAACGGCCACTAGAGGTGGCGGAGCGTGGAACTACATGCACCGGTAGCCACCAACAACGGCTTGAAGCTCCCAAACCTTGCTTTTAAGCCTAATTAAACCCAAATTTCTAAACCCTCAACCTAATTGACCTCAATTTGTCAAATCCTAAACCTAATTGACCTCGATTTGTTAAACTGTAAACCTAATTAATATCAATTGCCATAACCTAACCCTAATTGACCTCAATTTACCAAATTCTAACCCTAAATCTAATTGAACCCAAAATTTTAAACACAAATTAAAAAAAAAAATAACCGCCTAGCGCAGCTTAGCATGTCCGTCTAGGCGCCACCTATAAATCATAGACACTAGGCGCTCCCCCACCGTATGCCTAGAACGTTGAAAAGGATAATAACCCTAAAATTATTATGCAATTCAGACAAAATAATTAGAAGGGTAAATAATGAACCATTGCAAGATAAATACTAACAAAATCTGTTAGCAAAATGAAATTGATTATCATGTTATTTTTTAGGTAACTCATTTGGTGTTCACATACTATACTACTGGATAACCAAACAACCTCCAACTAATTAAGACTTGTAGATAAGATCGACATAAAAGAATAATTTGACCTTTAGCAGCAAGTGCAATATTTAACACATGCAACTATGCATGACACATGATAAAGAAAACCCTTCCTCCCCAACCAAGTAAAGAAAAGGAAAAAAGAAGGAACAACAAAAAGAAATGCACATCGATGAAAGATCTAAACTATTACAAACAAATTGAATTTCCTACTTTTGAAAATTGGTTTTGACTGCTCATGTTTCACGATTGGAATAAAGTATCATCTAATTTATAGTCTTTCCCTAGAACAGTAGCGAGCAATGTCTCAAACTTGTGTAACATTGCGTTAAATTTGCAACAAAAACAATAGGGTACCTCTTTCTCATTGGAGTCAGTATATACAACGGTAACATTCACTTGAGATAAGAGCTAAACAATAAATTCACCTCAACCGACAAATTATGCGCAAAACTCTTTTGATACTTCATTATGCCAAACTAATAATTCAGTTTCCAAATTCTACAATGATTTAAAGAAAGTTTGATGGATTGACTTTGGATTCTGATGTCTGATATGGTGGATTGAGTTTGGATTTTATATTTTATTACATTTTGGTTGAATTTATATGATTTGGATTATTTATGATGTTGGAAAATATTAGGTTTTAACTGATTGCCGACTAATTGCCTAGACCCCCGCTAGGCACCCTAGGCGCTGGGCTGTCGCCCGACTAGCGCCTAGCGCGTTTTAGAACACTGTTTGTATTATTAAGGTTCTCAAAGCTTACAAAACTATGAGAGAAATAACTACAAGATCAATTATAATTGATCCATGAAAGTTTCCCACTTCATACAAGATTCATAATCTGATTAGCAAAATCCCTTCGCAGATAAATGCACCAGACACTGTTCGTGTCTGACAGGTTTTTATCAAGTTCCTGTTATTTAACAATGCAAAACAGCCAATCTACTTTCCTAGTTTGTTTCTTACTAATGGAGAAATAAGCCTTGTTTTAGTCAAACAATAATAAAATGTTCCTGGACCTGGACAACACAAAACTTGCATATACAAGGTGAGAACTTGACTTAGCAGCAAAAACCAACAAACAATAAGAGTAAACAAACTTAACATTTGATTCAGTTAAGAGAAATATACCTCATTTAACCGTGGGAGGATGCGCATGACCTCTGGACCCCTGCTATCAATTCGAATGTTAGAGCCAACTGCATCAGTAACATCAATGCTCTCTGTTCCTTTTAACTCCCAGTTTCGGGCTTTGAATGCGAAAGGTTTTGAAGTAAGGGCCCCCACAGGACAGATATCTATCACGTTTCCAGAAAGTTCACTTGTCATGAGTTTTTCCACATAAGTTCCAATTTCCTCTCCACTGCCACGACCTAGCATGCCAAGATCTTGAACTCCAGCAACCTCTGTTGCAAACCTGACACACCTGTTGGACCAGAAATTGTATGGAACAGACAAAAGCTTGTAAAAATTACACGGCTACAACTAAGGACAAAGACCTTGTTAAAATTAAAAAGTCATTTTCAAAAAGAAAAATCATATATAAATCATAGCAAAACCCCAAAAGATTAAATAGCTAAATTAGTTACCTTTAGATTTTTGGAGACCCATGGAGAAACGGTTCACATTTCATGTTTTGTTTTCCTAGATGTAATTTCTTGTGACACGCAAAAATTGTGATTCAAGATCTTATCATTTCCTCCTCAATAAAATTTTCAAAATGGAGTATTTACTTTTACTTAACACTACTAAAGAGAGGTGGGGGAATTCTCCTTGTTTTCATTTTTTTAGTCTTCTTCCCTCTTTGAAAAAAGGATAACTAAGCTCTATGTTGTTAAACGCGCTGCCTAAGCGGCACTTGGCCAAGCTATGTCAAAGGTATTTTAAGTTATGACTCTTCATATATTAGATAACATTATGTATGTTTAACTAGTCCACCCGTTCTTTGACTAGTCCAAGGCGGCTCTTAGGCAGCACTTGGGCGGGTTGAACTACCAAAACGCCTTGGCACATTTACCGCCTTTGACAACATAGATTGAGCTTAGTCTCTTAAACATTGTGATGTTTCTCTAGAAGTCAATCTTTGAAATGTAGATAGATGTTCATTCTTTAAACTTTTTTCAAAGCTTCCACATTTGGAAACCACCACCTCCCCAAAGGTTAAATTATTAGTTTTGGGCTATGAAGTCCTTGTACTGACACCATAACAAAGCCAAAAAGAAAAATTCTATCCATAAAATTTCAGTTTCCTCCCAGCACCACCCTAAAAATCCTACCATCCATCCATCTCCCAAGAAATTATACAATACAATCAACACAACACACCTCCATAAAACCAATAATGTTTCTCTCACTCCAAACAACTATAGAAGGCTAATTGTTATCAGATCCGACATATGGTAATCAGATGAGTATGTCTGTGCCTGCATGGTTTCTTTTATTTTTTATTTTTTGAAGAAGAGGGTCATTTCATAAAACAACAATTAGTTTGAATCTTAAAGAACCACATAAACAATAATACAAACTCCATTCACCAAAGGAATTTAGTTGCCCTAAAAAATGTTTAGATGTGTTACATTTGAATGATAATTACTCTCTCACTTGTGAAATCAGAAAAGAAGTTCACCTAAAAAGCCCAAAAAAATCAAATATTTACAAGGGAGAAAGCCCTCTAAGTCCCTAATTTTTTCATGATGTCCCCCTAAAATCATTAATTTTTTCATAATACCTCTTCAAGTCTCTGTCATTAAAAACTAATGATAACATATCTATTTATTTTGTTATTTTCCATTTTTACCCTTTATTTATAAATAAAAATGTGACATCAACAATTACGTGTATACATAATAAATTAAAACCTTCCACTCTCTTTCGATTTTTCCCTCACCATTTCTCCTCTCCAACATGCTCATGGCTCAGTCAGTTGGTCTCAAGGTTTCAACTCCATTAGAACCACCAATTTTTTTCTAACATATTTTTTCAATTCAAAATTCTTATATTTATTTTTAAAAAATATTATTTTCTTTTTTTATGGAGTTGGAACACAAGTGTTGGTTGCTGTTTATGAACCCAAAGTTGGAAAAAAAAATCATGAGAAGGCTTGCATTTAAATAATCTAAAAACCTAGAACTTGGCAAATTGATAATTTCTTCTTTTATTATTCTTTTTTAATTAAAAAATAATTATTTTCCAATGAGATTATGTACACGCTACATTGTTGTAATGTTGAGTCCAAGTTTTGACTTTGTTGGAGAGTACTGTTTGTTTAAATTGCTGAATTTCCTTGTGTGTTAGGAAACCAAAAAAAAGGGGTATGAGATGATGTTGAATCAGATTGTGCAAATGATATGCATTCAGGAACTTGACGGGACATTATGAAAAAAATTAGGGATAGGGCTTTATCCCTAATTACAAACATAAGTCTCAGCTTCACAGAGAATATATAAGAAACAAGTGATGCCACCAGATTCTAACCTTGTACATTGGATACATCGAGTCATGACAGTCTTCACCAGTGGACCAAGATTCTTATCAACCACAGATCTTTTCATTTCAGTGAAGCGGCCACGATCAGAACCGAAAGCCATGGACTGATCTTGGAGATCACATTCTCCTCCCTGATCACAAATTGGACAATCCAAAGGATGGTTCATTAACAAAAACTCCATCACCCCTTCTCTCGCCTTCTTAGCTACTGGTGTATCCGTTTTAATTTTCATCCCTATAATAAATCAAACACAAATTAACATAATTGATTAAAAAAATCGAAATTAAAATAGAACATAAATCGAAAGCCCACCTGGAAGGGCAGGCATGGCGCAAGAAGCAACAGGCTTGGGCGATTTCTCGACTTCAACGAGACACATGCGACAATTTCCAGCAATTGAAAGTCTACTGTGGTAACAAAATCTGGGAATGTCAACGCCGGCAACCTCACAGGCCTGCAAAACGGTGAAGCCCTTAGGGATTTTGACTGGGTAACCATCAACAAACACTTCGATTGCATCTTCAGGATTGGGGAAATGGACCCGGGCCCCACCCACAGGCGTTCGCGGTGGGAGATCAGGCTCGGCCGGAGCTTGCGCTGCTGAAGAAGCTTCGGGTGATTGGAGCTCTGGTTTAGAAACGATGGACCGGAGAAAAATTCTGGAGTTTGAATATTTTAGGGGTCTCATAGCCCTTGATGCTAATAACCCTAACCCCATTTTCGCTTCTCGCTCGACCTCGCTAGCTCAAGAGTGGTGACAGGTCACTGGTGACTGCTGGTTATGTCTTCAGCTGTGCGGAATAAAATGTTGGAGCGTGTTGGGTCTGTCTTAACCACCTAGGATTTGATAATAGTTGCACGGGGCGGGCAAATCTCATTAATAAAATAAAATTTTTATATAAGATTTATTTTAATAATAAATTTTTAAATTGGGTGGAATGAAGAAGTGTTATTGTAAATACTAATGAGTCGAATTTGTATCGGATTCTAAACGAATCGAATTAAAATGTGATGAATTCGTATTCGATTCGTTTAATAAACTAATCGAATACGAATATTCATTTAGTTATGTATACATATGAAATACGTAAATAATATATTTACTAAAAATAGCTCATCAAACATCGATAATATTATTTTTTTCCATGATAATTAACCATAATTTCTCGAATCTTAATTAAAAATTATAATAATCAGTAAAAGAAAATAATAAAACGAATCCTAAACGAATAAATGAATCAATAAGCTTAAATTTGAATCGAATTGACTAATTTATTAAACGAATTCATTTTTTCAAACCCGTATTCACTTTAAAGCGAATCGAATTGAACGAATAGACGAATCCTAACCCAAATTACCACCCCTAGTAAATACCCAATTGTATCTTATTTACCTGATTTTAGAAATATTAGAGGTGCAATGAGTAATATTTGAGGTGCATTTATTATCACAAAATTTGGGGATCCATTTGGTTGCTGGATTATTTAGGGGATTAGACCAAAACTAGTATGAAAGCAAGATAACAAGAAAAAAAAAATTGTGTCCCACCGTCACTTTAGAGAGATATTGGTGATATGTTCATAAATAATTGGGTTATTTAAGTATTTATATTAATCAGTACTTAATCGACCTTTAATTGCAAATCACTATTTAAGCTACTTGATCTGGTTGTTTTTGAGTGCTTTAAACCGATATCAATATTCGAGCGATTTTGACCAATTAATCCGTTGATTTCCAATTTCTCAAAATCGTCCGATTTTTTAATCTATTTTTAGATTTTAACTTTTTTGGAGTTTTATTGTGTGAAAAAGAGAATGATTCTGATACAAATAGAGAATATATTTCTATTTAAAATAATTATTATCAAATTATAACACAAATATTCTTAATTTATTACATTTTATATTTTATATTTGTATCAAAATTATCCATTTCACATCTCTTGGCAAAATTACATGTTATTTTATGTACGCATTCGACTTCGAATTTACTTTCCAATACCGCTGACCTCATATCAAAATGATCTCTAAATCTTCTGAAATAGTCTGCATAGGTCAGTTGACGCTGGCCAACTCATATCACTTTGTATAACCTCTGTTAGTAATATGCATTGTAATAATAACTATGTAACCTTACATTGAATGAAATAAAATGATAATCTTTTATTATAAGAGCACATTATTTTATCTTGACTTAGATAACTTGTATAATAATGTCATTAAGTGATTTACATATAACTAAACATAGCTTTGGTCTACGAAATCATATCACTCCTAAATGATCATGGTTGTAGGATTATTGATAACAATGATATTGATAATCAGGATAGACTAGCATTATGTTATTATTGCCCACTTGTGGCTCATAAGCTACTAGCATGATACAGATGCTTGGTGTAGCAAATGAGTACTTGTGGCAATTAACAAGTATACCGAACTTGCCTCAATGAGTTTCCATATAGAGATGTTTTATCCCATATGTTGTGAAATACTCCTGATAACAATGTATAAGTTAATTCTTAGACTTAAGGGTTTCACTAATCTTATGTGAAAGTTGTACGACTTTGACACTGACTTGAGTCGTCTTTTAAGGATTACCAATACGAGAGTGATTGGGTTATATGACGAACACATGAAGATTGTGGAATATATGATAGAAAATCGCCAAACTCAGAAAAACAAATGTTTAGTGAGTTAAGTATTTTAATGCGCAGTTTACATATATAATTATTCAAATCCATGGCCATATTAGGAGAATTCTGAGTGAGGAAATTTTCATATTGAATTTCATTGGGATTATGTTCAGCATTAAACCATTGATTATTGGAGTTGACACATTTCATACTCTAAGTCATTAGTGGAATACTAGTTATGACGAAATATCATATCATAAAATAGTTTATGAAAAGATTATATTCTTTCTCATTTGATGGTCATGATACAATACTGATATAGCGTCTGAGTCATATTGATGTGGAATTTGGATTCTACGAAATATGAATGATGCAGGTTAGGGAAAACGATTGAGTTTGTTAGACGGACTCAATTTGTTAAAGTGAGCTTACTTGTTGTTGTCTACCTCTTGAGTGCTAGGTGAGCTCTTGAGGGCCACGGTATGTGATACACATTGAGATGTGTATATGATACTGTGGATTGGCACTAGAGCAAGTGGGAGAAATTATTAGGGTTGATGCTCAGAGTGCCAATCCAGATCGTATTTATGTTTGATTCATGAATACGAGCAATTCTATTTTCCATAATATTACTAATTTAATGGTAGCACCCTTGTCTTTTATACACTTATTCGATCTAATTACGATTAGATATCTGATTATGATTAGATCGAAACTAAATCTGGTTTAGTGATACACGTATATTAGACAAAGACCCTATGATTTACAATATAGTGCGCAGTTACAACGTAGTTTGTAATTGACATTGGGAAGCACACTATTAGATGTATATCCTTAAATAAAGTTCCTAGTCAAGATTTACTAACATGGGTTGGTTAGTAAAATCCACTGAGACCAGTACATGTCGTATATCGTGACTTGGTCTGATGGTTTATCCTAGTGAACCATGAGTCTCGGGAGACTCGTATAGACATGTAGGTGTTTATTTGATAAACACTGAATGACTCACTGAAGATTTACTAATAGATGGTACACCAACGTCAATAAGAATCTTCTCGAGTTAAGCGAGCATAGCGGTCATTTGACTTGAGATACCACAGTGGGATATATGAGTTATCCTCCACACTTTGATGGCAGTCACGTCACCGATCTATTCATGATCAGACCTCCGCTTGTTCGTTGGGTGTGGACTGATGCTAATGATATCCAGTGCGTATCAAGATAGGATCTGTCAGTCCTGTGTATATGGCATATGCATCCTCACGTGATTACGATCTAGTAAATCTATGGCCGTGGTATAACATCGGAAATCAGTTCCGAGTGTTATTTAGAGATCGTAAATTGAAAGTCGACTATATTATACCGAACGAATTTGAAGTTTCATATATATCTCAGGTATAATATGGATAGCCTATGACGGATGGATTATACGTATGCAATGACCTCGACTTGCATAGTTTAGCAAGATTATTTATGGTCGTCATAATTCATGAGTGGGTGAATTATGGACACGAAATTGGATTTCGTGATGGATAAACCTAAACTTAGAGAGTCCCACAATATGAAGTGTACTTGTTGAGCACTTGGGCAACGCGTTATGAATAATACAAATTATTCATAAAACTTCATCGGATTAAGTGAGTTAATTCAAATTGTTTAATCTGTTAAACGATAACACAGGCATTAGCGAATTTTGGTCATTTAATAATTATTGTGTCTTTATATTTGATACATAATACGATTAGATACACATTAATTATGCGTCAGATAAGATTTTGACACATGCCATAAATATATGTATTTGTTATTTATTGTAAATAAAAATACATATATAATAATAATTATATTAATTGATTATTTGGATATTTAATTGTTAAATATTTAAATGATTAATTAATAAACTTTTTTCATAAATATTATGAAATTTGTCTAATTATTATTGGTTCACATGGCATTATTTAATTAAACTTTATGTGTTCCAAATTGATTGGTTAATATAGAGTTTAATATATGTTTGATTGGATCAAATTTTAAATGGACAAAATTGCACTTGGAAGTCGGCAACTTCTCCTTTTAAATTAAAAAATTGTTTTCTTTTTCTTCTCCAATACACCATGGCAAAAACTCTCACAAATAATCCATAGGATTTGCTTTGAACAAACCATGAAGAAAACAAAGGAAAATTCAAGAAAAAGGCCTAGGAAATTGAAGATGAAAGGCAATCCTAAATCTTCTTGAGCTTGGAAACTTGCTTATCATTTTCTTGAGTTATTAGAATGATTCTAGGGTTCCTTTGTTTCTTAAATTTGGGGTTTTTGATTGTGGTGGATGGAATTGGAAGTAATGAAGCATGTGTGAAGTATTTTGGATGGAATTATTGTAATTTTTGTCCAATTTATTCATTTGATGACATATTTCCATTCTAGAATATTATGACCACTCTTGTAATACCTAGAATTATTCTTGGGTGGTTCATGTGTGGTGACTTGAATTGGTGTTGAGATTAATTTGATTAATCTTGAAAATTTGGATTTAAAGCATGAAATTTGGCATTTTTCTGTTCTGGATCAGACCTGGAGTTTATTCTATTTTGGTGATGAAATGATGTCTTGTGAATGTATTGGATGTGTTTTGGGTGTTGGAA